>MU158806.1:0-132880 GCA_015888305.1 Antheraea pernyi | reverse complement strand
ATCTATCCCTACACTCTTCCTAATGTTCGGATTTGAACACCATCTATCCCTACACTCTTCCTAATGTTCGGATTTGAACACCATCTATCCCTACACTCTTCCTAATGTTCGGATTTGAACACCATCTATCCCTACACTCTTCCTAATGTTCGGATTTGAACACCATCTATCCCTACACTCTTCCTAATGTTCGGATTTGAACACCATCTATCCCTACACTCTTCCTAATGTTCGGATTTGAACACCATCTATCCCTACACTCTTCCTAATGTTCGGATTTGAACACCATCTATCCCTACACTCTTCCTAATGTTCGGATTTGAACACCATCTATCCCTACACTCTTCCTAATGTTCGGATCTGAACACCATCTATCCCTACACTTTTCCTAATGTTTGTATTTGAACACCATCTATCCCTACACTCTTCCTAATGTTGGGATTTGAACACTATCTATCCCTACACTCTTCCTAATGTTGGGATTTGAACACTATCTATCCCTACACTCTTCCTAATGTTGGGATTTGAACACTATCTATCCCTACACTCTTCCTAATGTTGGGATTTGAACACTATCTATCCCTACACTCTTCCTAATGTTGGGATTTGAACACTATCTATCCCTACACTCTTCCTAATGTTGGGATTTGAACACTATCTATCCCTACACTCTTCCTAATGTTGGGATTTGAACACTATCTATCCCTACACTCTTCCTAATGTTGGGATTTGAACACTATCTATCCCTACACTCTTCCTAATGTTGGGATTTGAACACTATCTATCCCTACACTCTTCCTAATGTTGGGATTTGAACACTATCTATCCCTACACTCTTCCTAATGTTGGGATTTGAACACTATCTATCCCTACACTCTTCCTAATGTTGGGATTTGAACACTATCTATCCCTACACTCTTCCTAATGTTGGGATTTGAACACTATCTATCCCTACACTCTTCCTAATGTTGGGATTTGAACACTATCTATCCCTACACTCTTCCTAATGTTGGGATTTGAACACTATCTATCCCTACACTCTTCCTAATGTTCGGATCTGAACACCATCTATCCCTACACTTTTCCTAATGTTTGTATTTGAACACCATCTATCCCTACACTCTTCTTAATGTTCGGATTTGAACACCATCTATCCCTACACTCTTCCTAATGTTGGGATTTGAACACTATCTATCCCTACACTCTTCCTAATGTTCGGATCTGAACATCATCTATCCCTACATTCTTCCTATTGTTCGGATTTCAACGTCACCTATCCCTACATACTTTTTGTATTATTTAGACATATAAATACTCAACTAGCGACCCACCCTATGTTCGCTTGGGTGTAACATACTAATGTACTGTCGTCATATATCTAAACGATTTAAATCCATCTATTACGCGCTTTGATACTCGTATTTATGATTCATTCATAAATACATTCATTAGAAAGTATGTAACAATTTTCATACACTTTATTTTGCAGCGCGTAATTTTGAAAGTTATGATATAATTTAAGACATTTTTTTTAATATATCTTAGGAGGCAAACGAACAGGTGGGCCACCTAATGTTAAGTGAACACTACCATAGCCACTTGCAACACCAGGAGAGTCGCAAGTGCGTTGCCAGCCTGTGTTTGGGGGATGGGGTGGGGTAAAAGTAAAACTTCAAGAAAAACAACTCTTACTTGAATTCAAGCCTGACCCAACACACTATCCTGTCCTTAAATTTACCTATATAAAAAAAATTCTTATATTTCATATAGAATAGTTATGTTTACATTGTCCATCCCTTTTCTCCCAGAAATTCCATATAGTGGTTCTTGTGTTTCTCTGAAGTTTTCAATATGATAATACAGTAGGATATACACAGACTGAATCTAAAATTAGACTAGTAATTGCCGCTGCTAGAATACCTATAGATGCTTGACAAGAGATTTTCAACTTTATAAAAGTAGTAAATTAGCCTAAAAACATTAATAATTCTCCCAATCATGTGAATAAAACATACTCACAGCAAACTTGTCCTTCAATATCTGACGATCCCTGTCTCTGAGCTTCGCCGGCAGCGGCTCATCTAACGTCAAGTGAGACAGTAACTTGTTCCAGCTGATGGTTTCGCGTTGTTAAAATCATGAAACAAAACATTAACATTCTATACTATGCTTCGGTGAAACTTAACAGAAAAAAAGAGCGCGTGCAACTCTTACACGTGACTGAAGTGACAATTAATTAACCAATATCACACATTTTCTTGAAATACTAGTCTTATTTGTTTTTGCACATGCCTATGCATCTAGTCTTATTCTATCGTATCTATCTGTCACAGTTTATACTATATCTCGTGTTGTATCTTCCTCTGACCAAGCACCTATTTTTCATCCTTTTTGTGTCAGAAGAATTGTTTCGCAAAACGTTCCAATATAAGTCGAAAATGTATACGCACAAATGCTGATATTGTACCTAAAGTAACGAACAATAATTAGATTGTAAACTACAGTATTACCATAAGGAAAGTAGACATATGAAACCAACTTCAATGTATGAAGAAATAAGGGAAAAGAAAAAATTCATTGACTTTACACAGCCATCTATAGCACCGAACGGGAACACGTTACCATCCATCGTGATACGAACAGGGAAGTCTTCCAAATAACGACACATTACCCCTACCCCTCCACCCTCCTTAATATTAGGTCTTTTAAACGAGATAAAGATTTAACAGGCCAATTGTGTAGATTTAACAGGCCAACTGTGAAGATTTAACAGGCCAATTGTGAAGATTTAACAGGTCAATTGTGAAGATTTAACAGGCCAATTGTGTAGATTTTATAGACCAATTGATACCTGTCATCGAAGTGCGCAGATATATCTCTATTATACCAACCGCTTGCAATCTGTGGGTAATCGATTATGAAACATAATTCCAAAATAATTAATCGACACGCCCGATTGTTCGCTGATTTTGTGATTTTGGAAATAGAAAAATAAATCTAAAAGTAATAATATTAAAAATATCCAGTAATTACATGGAAGTAAAGATAGCGTTACCTTTGCAGATATGCATTCTTATGTTCCTGTATCATGTCTCTGTAATTTGTCTCGCAGTCAGGTTCCGCCAGCATCAGAACATCCAGCAGACCACTTCGCTGTAGACCCTAAACCGATACATTACACCACTATTAATTCTAATCTTTCTATATTACACAATCCATCAATTTATATGTTTTCCAAGGCTTATCTTGCGAGTAAAATTAACCCCAGCTAGAACGCAAGGTACAATTTAAATGTCTTAACTGTCCATTAACACATTGCAAAGCGTTAAGAGAAGGTGTAAGTGATAAGAATATCTAAGGTATAAGTGATAAGAATATCTAAGGTATAAGTGATAATTGCAAATGTAAAGTGATATCTTGTCTATTGTCATCTGCATACTCTTTGCAGTCATTCATGATTTGAATTTATATTGGATTATAGTAAAAAAACACCGACATTTTGGACATACAAATATCATTAAACACTGTGAACGTATTGTTAACACTTTACACCATGAAAATATGATAACTAATAACTTTACACCGACACTTTGTTATTGATAGACAGTTAAAGAGCATACGATTTTTTCTATTTATTTTACAAATACAATTTATTTGTAGATTAAAAACCACTTTTAAATGTTGATAGATCATGTATGTTATCATGTTAGGACGAGGTATGAATCTCCGAGTTCAAATTAAAACCATAGACAAAAAATGTAAAGTTGCCAGTATAAAAATTTAATTTAAATTTTTTGGAGACTACAAGTTTTTGCTGACAATTTCAATGACACTATTAATATAGAAAATACTTAAAAGAGAAACTAACCTGGAGTAAATACAGCGTGTTGTTCAACAAGAATATAGCTTTCAACGCATCCGGGTACTGTTCACTTTTATTCCGTAACGCGAAATTCAATTGAGCGAGCACTTTGCCTGAAAACCGAATTGTCTTTTCTCATACAACTCACGTAAAGTATTTGAGTCGTTACATTTTAAAATCAGCTAAATCCAATTTTTAACATTCATGTTTAATTTTTTAAAGATTACCAGATTTTATACACCAAGAAAGAAATGTAAAAATTGCTGTTAAAAAACTTTATAGTCTTTTTTTATGATCTTCATATTATACACATACAAAATTTGAAGATCTTCAAAAATAACGAAAAATAATATTAGGAATTGCTAAACTTGGATATTTTGATTGGATATTTTGAAATGTAACGACAATTATATTACAGAAACTTATTTCTTAATGGGTTCGCATGGACGGATAAAAATAATAAATTGAACGCTTCAAATGTTATCATAACAAAAATATATAAGGTTAAACGGTTTCTCAGTGCTGAATATACAGTATAATCTCACTAATCCGGCACTTCGATAGATCGGCACGTCCAATAATCCGACACCCTCCGCCCACGCCCCCTCGCCCCTCTATACCTATGATGCATTGATTTGTTTCAATACCTGCATAACATGGGCAGAAGAAAACGGCATATCTGCTAAAGATATTATAATTCTTCGCAACATGCGAGAAAAGGTTTTTAAGCAAGGACTACAAGTTGCACAAAAGCAGACCTCAATTAAGGATTATTTTAAAACGATGTAATTACATATGTACATGTTCATTTAATACATTACACACATTTATTTCCTCTATGAAATGCTTTATTTTATTCATTACCTTGGCTTTTTCACTATAATCCACACATCCACAGTAATCCGAACATTCCAATAATCCGGCACCCTGCAGTTTTAAATAGTGCCGGATTAGTGAGATTATACTGTATATATATATTAGGTCTTTACCTATGAAATTGCCGTTTTGTATGAAAAAATTTAAACGATTTTTTTTCATGTATTTTTTATTTGTATTAATCGAAGTAATCACCCATGCAATCAATGCATCTTTGTCAACGCAGTGGCAGTTTATTGATGCCCTTCTTAAGGAAATCAACTGGACGGGAGGCAACAAATTCTTCAAAGGCATTTTGTACTGCCTCTCGGGTATTGAATTTTTTTCCTGCCAAGGAGTTTTCCAAATTCTGGAAAAAGTAGTAGTCTGTAGGCGCAAGGTCTGGTGAGTAGGGCGGATGACGGAGAACTTCCAACCCCAGTTCTTGCAACTTGGAGACCATCTGCTGTGCAGTATGAGGTCGCGCGTTGTCGTGCAGGAGCAGCGGAGTCGAGCGATTGACCAATGCTGGTTGGAGATGTGCCAGCTTCTTCATCATTGTGTTCAATTCTTCACAGTACACATCTGCAGTAATGCTCACCCCGTTTGGTAAGAAGCTGTGATGAATCTCACCGGCGCTAGACCACCAAATAGTGTCCATCACTTTTCTAGGGGTATGTTTTCGTTTAGGGGATTGTTTAGGTGCTGAACCAGGATCCAACCAACGTCGAAAGCTGCTGCTAATTCAGCTGTAGATTATGTATCATCAGCTTCCACAATCGCCTTTAATTCGTCATTGTCGACCAAAGTCATCGGACGACCGCGAGGTTCATTTTTCAGGTCGAAATTCCCACAACGGAAGCGAGCAAACCAATAACAGGTGGTGCGTTGGTTAGTAGTGTTAGCTCCGTAAACGTCGTTGATGTTGCGTACCGCTTGTGCCGCGTTGCTGCCACGATGGTACTCATATTCCATAATTACTCGAATTCTTAATGTATCCATGATGACAAAAAAATAGGAATGCGATGAAAATGTAACACTAATCAATGAACAAATGACTACATTTGGAAAAAGAATTCCATGTTTTTAAAATAAAATTAATTTGAAATTAGAATTCTTACCCATACAAAAATTATTTTGATTTAAAATGGCCAGTACTGTAGAACGGCAATTTCAGAGGTAAAGACCTATTATACATTGTTGTAATCGTGACCACCAGTAGTACTGAATTGTAAATATTAATTAAAGATTAAAAGCAAAATACGTTTTGCCCGCGGCTTCACTCGTATTAATATACATTTAACCTATGCCTCAGGAACTGTACCTATTTTCAAAATGAAACGTCGGATTATTAGAACGCGTGAACAAATATAAACAAGCACACATATGCATTTATAATATTAGTTAGGACTAGTTGTATCCGCGAGTCATTCCCCGTGGAACCTAATGTAAAAAAACAGTGACTATTAAAAATATCTGAATATATTTATTTATCTACTTTTCGCTCGTACTTAATTCGCGTCGTCATTTAAACTACAATAACTTTTGATAAAGTGAACCATATTTAATGAAATCAAAACTAAATGTTACTCAAGGATATGATTTAAGGTATTATCGTGTACTTTACAAGTGATGCGTGTTCAAACAAACAGACAGATAGACAGATGGACATTCCTAAAAATGATTGAAATGTATTTTATCACTTATTCCAAGACATTTGCAACAATTTTTTCCACAAAAATCTAAAAATTGCAAACACGTTAGATTTAAATTCTTATTATATATAGATGTATGTAACTGCTAAATACTTACGCATATAAACAGCCAACATGACCGCGTTCCGATCATGCACACCAGATATCTGAGCGACAGCGCGCTGGTACGACGGCTCCGTCGCCAACGCGGGCCCTTCGCACGTACCACAAAGGGACCAAGTATTACGTAAGCAGATTTTTTAACTGGAAACTTCTTTTGTTTTTTTTTTTGGCAGGAGATAATTTTATAATTCCGCGTCATGACATGCTAGTGAGCGTTACCGACCGTACTGCGCTTGTACGGCTCGCGACAGACTAGCGACGCGTAGTATAGCGGCTAGTGTACATCTAATATTGATATTTTGTATTGAAATTGTGCAGCCCATCATATGTTTGATGGATTAATAAAATGTATAAATATGTATATAATTACTAGCGGATCGGGCGGACGTTGTCCTGCCTCATTAAAAAAAATCTAAAATTCAACCGCAGCGCCACCTACCGGGTCCAATTGTGAATCTAAACCATCCTCGAATCCCCTTGAACTCACACAAAAAATTTCATCAAAATCGGTCCACCCGTCTAGGAGGAGTTTAGTGACATACACACGCACACAAGAAATATATAGTATATATATATATATAAAGATTATTCGGTGTGCCAATAGATGTGAAAGAGAGACTAATGATAATAATTACAAATTATGAGATTTAAATATTTCACACTATAATTAATTTAAAAGTCCAAAAGAGAACACAGTTTAAACTACCCCTCGTCTGCAATAGTAAGCAATGCGCTTACTCTCGTGCCGTGCTTACGTAAATATTTATATAACTTCTGTTTTTCTTATTGATACAGCAGTTAACTAGTCTAGAAATGAGGAATTTATAGTCTACTAGCTGACCTGGCTACACGTTGCTGTGTGATGTTACCATTAGATAAATTTCAAATTCACTTTGGCAATACGAAGTGTGATGGGTAGGGACGAAATGAAGTACGAAGTGGGGCAGGGAAAGAAATTAAGTGTGGTGGCGAGGAGAGATGAAATGAAGTGTGTTGGAGGAGGAACGAAATTAGGTGTAATGGAGAGGAACGAAATAAAGTGTGAACGGCGGGAGGGACGAAATTAAGTGTGTTAGAGGAGGGTCGAAATAAAGTGTGATGGGTCAGGTATGAAAAAAGTGTGGTGGGGAGGGACAAAATGAAGTGTGATAGGGGAAGAAATGAAGTGTAATAGGGGAGAGATGAAATGAAGTGTGGTGGAGGCTTACCGATGGTGTGAAGATGTGTAGCAAGTGCCTGACAATGAGCGAGCGCTGCGAGGGCTAGCTGGTGCACGGTCCCGTCCACAGCCCCGCTCGCGTTATCGGCCCTTATCCCCTCCACCCATTCCTCCAGCGACTTCACACACTGACACAACCATACGACATCCAAATAAAAAATACTGTATACACTTAGAGCCTTGAGAAGTCATTTATGAACTTTAAAAATGTTCGAGAAAAGTTGGCAATAAACTCGATCGTGATTTTTGAAGTTATAATCTAGTCGTTGCATTTCAAAATAAACTACATGAAATTTTATCCGTTTTTTTGTACATATAAAATATAAAGGTCATAAAAAGAATTATGAACGACTAAATTTAAACTTCATTCTCGGTGTATAAAAATCGAAATTTTAAAAACATTAAACGTGCTACGTGATCGCTTAAAATGGGATTTAGCTCATTTTGAAATGTAACGACTTATTTGAAAGCGAATTAATTTTCCGGTAAATCGGTAAAATAATTTGGATCCTTAGATCTTGTCCAGATGAGGCATTAAACGCGCGAGTCGACTCGCGCGTTTCAAATATATTGCGTCCAGATACCGCGTCTTACGCGCGTCTCTACCCTAGGAAACGTCGCGTATGCTGGGATACGTCGTACTGATAGACGACTGTCGACTATGTCCACACGCCACAGACTCCCTGCAATGAACTCGCTGTACTGGGCACAGCAATGCGGCCTGAGTATCTCGAGGCGCGCGGCGCTCCAGTCGAGTCTCGCTTTTTGCACGCGTTTTACGCGCGAGTCAGGAAACGCGCCGCACCATCCCAACGGGATATATATAGCTCTAGTATCTCGGGTACGCGCGAGTGTCTACGAGACCTATCTGGACAAGCTCTTACTGTAAAACCTAACATCGTTATCCAAAAACTGTTATTGATCTTACTGAGTTTAGAACATAAATGAAGTGGGACATTTACTTGGAGGTGAATAAGCCTGTAGATGGAGGGGGGAGCGGGGTGAGTACGTACGTTCTGCTGGCAGGTGGTGAGTATGGCGAGGTAGGGCGCGGGCGAGGCGGGTGCCAGCTCGGGCTGCAGGCGGGACGGGACACCAGTAGGTGGAGTGGGGAGCGGGGTGAGTACGTACGTTCTGCTGGCAGGTGGTGAGTATGGCGAGGTAGGGCGCGGGCGAGGCGGGTGCGAGTGCGCGCTCCAGCTCGGGCTGCAGGCGCTGCAGTCGCGTGAGTAGCGCCCAGCACGCGTGTGCACCGCTCCCGCAGCGCGCCGCCGACCGCCTGCACGCGCGCCACACGCGCTGCACACATACACACCCACGCAAATAGTAATTATACTCAAAATTATTTTCTCATGTAATTTATGAGAAAAGAAATGTATCACTAATTAACTGCGTTCAAGGGCACTCTAAAGAGAGTTTTTCACCATATACTCATACATATAATAAATATGAAGTGTCTGTACGTAATATCAAAATAATATTTTTTTAATGATTGGGTATGAAAGTATACACGCTAATAAAAACAAAAATGCAATTTTCAACATTTTTGTCGTTCTGCCTGCCTGTCTGTCTGTTTGTTCCAGGTTATCTCCGAAACAGCTGGACTGGTTTTAACAGAAATTTGGCAAATTCTGGAAGATAGCTGAAATTACAGCGGGTTACTTGGGCTACTCTAAATTAGACTAGCTGTTAACCGTGGCTTCGCCCGTAGTTCTATCTCCAAAACAGTGGGACTAATTTTTAAGGAACTTTAACTGGCAGATAGCGGACATTATAAAAAGTAATTTAGTATATTTTAATTTAGACTAGCTGTTACCATGGCTTCGTCCGCAGTGCTATCATCAAAATAGTTGAACCGATTTTCACGAGACTTTCACTGGCAAATAGCTGACCTTATAGAAAGTAATTTAGGTTACTCTATTTTAGACTAGCTGCTACGCGCGACTTCGTTCGCATGAAATTTAGCAAAAATATGTTGATCACTGTGCACATGTGCATAAGACGTGTGTTGTACTGGACTCCAAGAATAAATATAATTGAAATTCATATATCTGTATCCATGTATGTAATTTGTATTATATTGTCTTTTTGGACACTTTGGCGGCCATTTTCTTTTATTTACCGCACTTTCGTCTAAATAACTTAGTAATCATAGTTACATATAAGAATATTGTTCAAGTTCAATTAACATTAATTAAATTGTCGAATATTAAAAAATTGCGTAGACAGATATAAAGTTTTATATTAGACTAGCTGCTAATGGCGCCTTCGCACGCGCTTTTTTAAAATGTATGTATTATAGAAATGTAAAATTATGAGTGGTACAAAATTATGAGGTGTGTACATTACAGAAATGCTTTTTCAAAAACATTTCTAAGTACGACACGCACGCCATATACTGTACCACGTATAGTGTGCATTAGATATGTGAATACTAATAGTATATCGAATGGGATGGGATTTATCATCAGCAACATACCTGGAACTTTAACCTACAATATATCACCCTCTGTGCTCACTCAGACTATATAAGAAAGTAATAAAAATTTTAAGCTATACATTATCGAACAATATGTGTTCAAAATCAAAATATCCTTTATTCAATTTAGGACCAGTGAAGGCGCTTATGAACGTCAAAGCTACCACCGGTTCGGAAAACAACCCAGTCATCGAGAAGAATCAGCAAGAAACTCGATCTGGTTTATGTTTTCACGTTATATATTTCTACAATAACATAAATATTTACATTAGTGGATGCACAGAGAGGGGCGTCATTTCCAGACGTCACAATTGATCACATATCGATCCACCCTATAATAATAGCCTTTAGATATTAAAACCCGCTTGACATGGATCTTGAACTCACTATCCGGCAAATCGGTAATGTGGGTTGGGACTTTGTTATAAAACCTAACACTATTACCTAAAAACTGTTTTTGGACTTAGTGAGCCTGAAGCATGGACGAGTGGACTAAAGCAAGAACTTAATCTTCCCGCAATTTTTTTTACGTGAGAACCCCATTGCACTTTCGTATCAAGTGTAATACCCAAGAACACAGTATTGTCAACTAAGCCTCAAAAATTCCCATCAATCTCGAATCTACTATGAGTAAACGGAACATTAGGCAAGGTAAATCTTATACATTTTTTTTTTTCGAACTGTCTACACTATTGACCTTTTTTTTTTTTTTTCTCCATGGGGGAATCCCTAACGGATATCCATCTCACCGGGCAGCAGAGGATGGATATGCCCGAGTCGCACGGACTAAAACCCCATGGTACCTTCTTACACCTTTTGGCCGGAGGAGCAGGGACTGTCTAATCGGTTTGGGTCCCTTAGGAGGGGACAACACCTGTTGGAGGAGCAGATGTAGTGTCGATTAGACAGTCCCTGCTCCTCCGGCCAAAAGGTGTAAGAAGGTACCATGGGGTTTTAGTCCGTGCGACTCGGGCATATCCATCCTCTGCTGCCCGGCGAGATGGATATCCGTTAGGGATTTCCCCATGGAGAAAAAAAAAGAAAAAAAAGTTGTCTTGGAATAAGTATCTAATAAAATACATTTCAATAATTTTTAGAAATGTCTGTCATCTGTCTGGCTGCCTGTTTGTTTAAACACGCATCACTATTAAAATACTGCAACTGTGGGAGCATCAGCATAATGCACCTCCACCACATGGACCTGTGCAGTTTAACTGCCCGGAGCGACGGACATGCATGTGTCTGTCGCCCCAGGTCACAACTACGGCGGCCGGAGGTCATCGCCTACCCTATTTTTACACTATTGACCTAGCAAGGTCTTAACAGCTTCACCGGACTACCATATACATTTTGTTTTGTCGGCATTAAGCAATAGATTATTTAACACAAACCAATCAGAAATTTTATTTAAAGTATTATTTAGATAATTAAGTTCTGAATCTATTATTTTTACCTTAAATATAAGTGTAGTGTCGTCCGCGATAAGAAACACGTCAGAACAATTATCAACCACTAGCGGTAGATCATTTATATATACCAAAGACGAAAACGGCACTAAAATAGAACCCTGTGGAACGCCTATTCGAGTCAGTGATCCCGCTGACGTTATCCAGTCTACACTAACTTTGTGACAACGATCTTCTAAATAGGAAACTAGAAGGTCGAGAGAAGCTCCACAAACACCATAGTGTTTTAATTTCAAAATAATTTCAGACATAAGCATGAAAGGATTCATTGCTAGTTAATGATCTCCTATAATACAGATCATATAGTCAATCTCTACTTTTTTTAATTCCTAAGGTAACCCATTCACTTGTGGGCCGCGTGGTGTACACAACCCACATTAAAATAATAACGTGCCAACAATTAAAGTTTTAATCTTTATAAAACTATTAACAGAAATTACAATGTGTATAACGTAAAATAAAGATGACAACATTTAGAGCGCGCGATACGTGTAGCCTCCAGTAAGGTATCTCCGCGAGTAGCGGGTGAGGGTGCGTGGACGCCGCTCGTTCGATTGATTGCCGCGCGGGGGGCGGTAAAATAGCCGGTGGACATAGGAGCATAGGAGGCAGCGATTTATTGTGATTGTAAAGAGTTGGTCCAATCTGTAGCATAGTATGCTACATATTCCCCCTGGCTAGACCGTGACTACGGTCGATAAAAATCTGGGAATCGGACTGTTCTGCCATATCTACTTTTTCTGTCTTGAGGATCCGGCTTTACAATTGTAGTTGGCTCAGGGCATATGTCCTTTCTAGAAGAAGTGGCTGGTTCAGTAAAAACTTCTTTTGCGATATATGCAGGTTTGAGCCTGTCGACAGAGACTGTGACTTTGTTGCCTTTAATATCGATCGTGTAGAATTTGGGTTGTCTGTCAACAATCATGTAGGGTCCAGCATAAGGTGGCTCGAGAGAGGCGCGTACGTGATCTTGGCGTAGGAATACATGTGAAGAACTTTGCAGGTCACGTGGAAAATAAAATGGAGAAGACGAGTGCCATGACGTTGGTTTCGGTGTCAACTTCCGGATATAACTGTAGTTGTGTGAGGCCATACGTATGAATGACTGTATTATTAGCTGCTATGAGATCAAACTTGGACTTGGTACAGGGCGTTTTAACAGCTTTACGCGGGAAAACACATAAATCGGAGCCAGTATCGATCAAGAATTGTATTTTCGAGTAGCGGTCTGTCACGAATAGACGGCCTGTTGATGATGATGGGCAGTCGTTCGCCGCTATTTGCGACTGCCCTGCAAGTTTTCCGACGGAAAACTACAGGGTTGCTTGCATTTCTGTGCTTTAGTGCCGAATGTAAAATGATAGTAACAATGCGGGTGGTTAGGTGGAGGTTGTCTGGGGCGCGAACGAGATCTAGAACGGCTGTTCCTTCTTCCTCTCTGGAAATTAGATCTTCTACCTCTGGATACTTCTAGCGTTAACTTCGCAACTTGTTGAGTCAGCTCGCTTACTTGTCTGACTAATATGTCGTAATCAAGTGGCGATACTGGTTGATTAGCAGGTACCGTTTGTGATGTGCTGGCGAGTTGTGGTGTACACGGGATGATCTCGTGTACTCTATCAGCTAACTCAGCCAATTTTTCAATCGGGAGATCCACCTGTGAAGCTACGATCGTTTGTATACTAGTGGGCAGGCGACTTGACCATATCGTCGATAAAAAATGCTCAGGCACTGATGGACCAGCGAGGCTCTGGAGATGACGCAGAAACTGCGACGGCTTTCTATCGCCAAGCTCCTCGTGCATTAAGAGTTGTTTCACACGTCTCTCTTGAGAAGCAGATAATCGCCTAATCAGTTCCGTTTTAAGTTTTTGGTACTTATCTGTTGTTGGAGGATTTGTGATGACATCCTTAACCTCAGCAGCATACTGGTGATCAAGTTGAGCTACTAAATAATAAAATTTTGTCTCGTCAGATGTTATTTTGGACAGGATGAAGTGGCTCTCAACTTGAGCGAACCATAATGCGGGTTCTTCCGGCCAAAATGGAGGAATTCTAACTCCCACTCTAAGAACTTCGGAAGCATCTGCGAAGTCATCCGTTTTGGTAGACATGTTGTCATAAAATTTAAAAAAATCAGACGCTTACCGTTTATCACTTGGACCACCGCCTTTTCTGGAACGTTCGTAATGACGTATGACGGTATTTGTGCAAGTTATGATAGTGATCGCTGATGATAAAAAATCAACGTCGAAGTCTTCTAATAATTGATCACTTACGTCTGGTGTCGTCTATCTCGTCAGTTGGCACAGATCACGTCGGGTTCACCAATTGTGGGCCGCGTGGTGTACACAACCCACATTAAAATAATAACGTGCCAACAATTAAAGTTTTAATCTTTATAAAACTATTAACAGAAATTACAGTGTGTATAACGTAAAATAAAGATGACAACATTTAGAGCGCGCGATACGTGTAGCCTCCAGTAAGGTATCTCCGCGAGTAGCGGGTGAGGGTGCGTGGACGCCGCTCGTTCGATTGATTGCCGCGCGGGGGGCGGTAAAATAGCCGGTGGACATAGGAGCATAGGAGGCAGCGATTTATTGTGATTGTAAAGAGTTGGTCCAATCTGTAGCATAGTATGCTACACACTAAAACAATTTTTTTGGTTTACACTAATAACTTTTCTTGGGCAGTGTTTATTAAATTCAGTCCTTATGATCAAACAAGCCGTCATAATCCTCATTCGAATCTTGATTATTAAAAATCTTTTTAGATAATCTTTCTATAATGTTGTAATTTAAATGATCTAATCTGCTTTTGGATGGAAGTCTAGTTGTTTTCTTACAATAAACGCTTGGTTTGTAACAATTTATTTTAACAAGTAGTCCTTTATGATCAGACCGTATCCCAGTAATAATACTACCGCCAATGGTTTTAAAATCAGTGAAAATGTTGTCTAGGCAAAATGCAGCCTGAGAAGTAATTCTAGTTGGCTCATTAAAGAGTGCTTCCAGGTTAAATGACCTAATTAGTGAAGTGAACATAGTGACCACTGGCCACAAACTCAAAATATCTATGTTAAAGTTACCACAAACTAAGACTCGTTTATTAATATTGGATATTCTTACTAAAATTTCCTCCATCTTTTTTAAAAATTGAGAACCACCATAGCCAGTGATTGTTAAATTAAATACAACTGGCCGTGAAAAAATAAGGTACATTAAATAACATTTTATCTGGAGTAAGCCAAGTTTCTGTGAAACATAAAATATATCTAGTCTCTTTTTCTGTAACAATAGATCTATATCTAATAGTTTGCCGGAGAAGCGATTAATATTTTGGTGATACAATGAGAGTAATGCTGCTCCTTGGTCTTATTTATTGGTTTAAAAAAATATTCGCAGCATCATTAGGTAAACTACATGGCGCTGCTGAGTCATCTAACCTATTTATATTATAAGCTATCAATATAGCATGTGAAATATTTTATTATATATATATAATATGCCCATATTGTCTATGTAATTAAGTTCTTCTTATACGCTTATCTTATGCTATAATCACAGGGTTATGTAAACGCAAGCGCGGTAAAGAAAACAAAATGACCGCCAAATTGACCAAGAAGATAATATAATTTAAATTACATACAAACATATGACTTTAAATTATATACATTTATTCTTAAAGTCCAGTAAAGCGCACGTCTCACGCGCTTGTACAATAAACAACATATTTTTGATAAGTTTCACACGAACGAATGGACGGGTAACAGTTCAACAAATATTACATTATATCATTATAATAACATCTTTAATTCATTGTTTCATTGCTTCCTTATACAGTGTAAGTGAGCACTGATGTAGTTATATGGTACAAGTATGTTGCTGATGATAAACCTCATTTGACACGCTGTTAGTATTTATGTATCTAATTTATACATTACATGTTACTGTTAGGGGCGTGCGTGTCGTATCTACAATTATTTTTAAAGAGCATTTCTATAATTGTACATGGTCTCAGAATTTTATATTTCTTTAATACAATTTTTTAAAACCCGTGCGGAGATGCGGGTAATTCTAGTATATAATAATTACAATTAGTAAATGAGTTTTTTTTTATTGTATCACGGCAAAATGATTGCACTATACCTGATGATGACAATGGCGACCACCGAGTGATACACTATCTATCGCTGGTCGCCGCTGTCACGCCGGCCTGCGAAAATCTGGATATGCACAGGCTGATTCGGAAACGCGACCCACAGAAGCGAATCATTATGACGGGCTTTTTCGCCGTATACATTACATGGTGGTTGCGACCCAGTCAGGTATTGTAAAACCCTACCACCCCGTTGTAATACCCTCCCACCCCGCGAGTTTTCTCAGACCCTCTTCAATACCTCGAAAATTGTAGATTTCTGATAAAATTATGTGACAATAAAAATATTTACTTTTAATATTTTAAAATGTTGCCCATAATTTTGATCATTTTAACGTAGATTTAAAGATAAAAATATTATTAGGTTATAACGTCGCTTTTTAAGTATTTTAAAACCAATTGTATTGTTGAGTTTATCCGTTACAAACAAAAAATCAAATGTTTTAACAATAGTGTAGATCCGTAAAGAGTGGTTACCTCGACGTCCGCCGCGAGGAGCGCGAAGCAGTCGGCGAGCAGGTCGTGCAGCAGCGGCGGCAGCGCCTGCAGCGGCACCAGCCCCAGCACGTGCCGCCGCTCGTGCCGCGCCACCCGGCACAGCGCCGCGCCCGCCGACCCCGCCAGCTCCGCCTCCCACTCCTCCGCCGCCTCGCCGCCCTCCTCCCCGTCTGCCGACGTTACGTAACAACACGTGCTAAGCGGAACATATACAACTACCGAATTGAAAATGCATCATCTTGAACAGATATTAAATACAAAATGCATAATATTGAAAATGTATCACATAGAAAATACATAAAGTGGAAAATATATGAAATAGAAATTGTAGACAATTGAAAATGTATAAAATAGAAAATCGATGATATAGACAATATAATAAAATGGCAAATTCATCAAACCAGACAATGTAACTATAAAATAGAAAATGCATGAAATGTAAGGAACAAGAAATGTATGATAGTCCCAAATGATCTCTTTTATATATGTTTAAAAAAATGTTGCCAAATCTAATTTACCTTATTATAGTTAATATCTTAGGTTGTTCAATATTACAATCTATGCAATGATCTTTAAGTGCACTCACATGGAATTCTTAGCGATACTTTAGTCTGTCCCATAATTGTTTTTGTGTTGTATCCATAATATTAAGTTATTTGATATAATATGTAATATTGATGACATCTTATTCAATATAGTTTGCTTATTGTATATAAGTGAAATGGGTGAGAAATAATACCACGAATCATGATTTGTAAAAAGTCGTCAAAGAAAATTCTATCAAGTGGCCACCAAGTTATAAGAATAATGAAATCATCACAAACTACTTTGTGATAATATTAGTTAGAAATACTGTAATAAAACTTCTATTGTTAATAAGCTCATGGAAACTGTACTGAAGTTTGGAGATGTTGGATAAACACCAGACACTAAAATTTAATTTATATGTAAAATTATAATTCAGTTGCTAATTTTAGACCTCAGGTTTTTTATGTGTACTTAGGAAAATTAAAATAAAAACGGAATAAGGAAGACATTTCAGGTTACTATATAACCATTCTATGGTACAGTGCCAACTAGCTATAAACACTGAAATCCCTAGACATATATAAAAAAGACTTACATTCAACGACAGACTTGCGAGGTCCTATTGCTAGACCCGTGGACTGCTCCAAGGTCTGTGACGCTTTCAGCATTATCTTATTCGCACGTTTCTCTAACCTGTACCATAGAATTCATTATCTCTATATCTCTGGAACCTATAATCTATACTAATATTATAAAGAGGTAGAGCTTGTGAGTTTGTGACGTTGTAAGGGGTAATCTCAGGAACTACTGGTCCGATTTGGAAAATTCTTTCAGTGTTATATAGCTCATTTATCAGGGAAGGTTATAGGCTATATATCATCACGCTAAGACCCATAGGAGCGGAGCAGTAATGAAGAATGTTGCAAAATCGGGGTATTTTTCCCTTTTCAGAGCTTCCGCTGCGTTTTAGCGCAAAATAACCATTCCACGCTTACGTATTACCGCCCAACGAAGTGGCAGCATAAAAGGCGTCACTTTGTGTTACCAACTCTGAAGAGTGTATTTCAAAGCGTTTTTAAAGAGCCCATGGTGTTTTTGGCGGGATATTGGAATGTCATGTAGTAGTAGTTGTGTTATTTAGCTCTATCTATACTAATATTATAAAGAGGTAGAGTTTGTGGGTTTGTGAGTTTGTGACGTTGTAAGGGGTAATCTCAGGAACTACTGGTCCGATTTGGAAAATTCTTTCAGTGTTATATAGCTCATTTATCAGGGAAGGTTATAGGCTATATATCATCACGCTAAGACCCATAGGAGCGGAGCAGTAATGAAGAATGTTGCAAAATCGGGGTATTTTTCCCTTTTCAGAGCTTCCGCTGCGTTTTAGCGCAAAATAACCATTCCACGCTTACGTATTACCGCCCAACGAAGTGGGCACGGGTCGGCTAGTATCTATTATAAAATTAGTTTTAATTTTTTATAATACAAACTCAAACTAATATTATTTTTTTAATACTTTCTAAGTTCCTTAGCGTTTGATTTTAATTTCAATTGTTGTTAAATGATATGGTGAACATGCTTGACCTAGAATTAGGCCTCAAGTGCAACTGCCAAAATACACAGTTATAGGCGACAGATTATCAACATGAATGTACTAGACAAAACCCCACAACCATACTATAACTTCATCATGAGGTTATCCTTTACCGAAAGTCACAGCTTGTCACAGGATACGAACCTGCATTGAGCGAAACCATGTCCTAACACGCTACATAAGCCTAACAACGCTTCACAAATAATCACAAAAGGACTGAGACTTGAAATAATCACAAAAGCACTAACACTTTTTGAATTTTACTTGTCCTCCTCTGAGAAGTGCTGTCCACGCGATGAAGAATGTTCTTGGGCCTCTGAAAAATTAACACAGTGATATTGAAAAAAGAGCGCGAGCTACACACCAGTACACAACACAGAAATAAAATTTCATTGTCGGTCAAATAGCTATGACGTCATCATGGATATTACGTTTTATTTTATTTTCAGCAACCAATCTTCTAGTAGGTTATTACTGCTATTGTCAAGTAGATAATGACACTACAACTTACGATCCTTTCAATATCCCTATAAATTGGTGGCCCGCTTTTGTCAGAAATTTTCAAGGAGTTATTGTGGCAAGTCAGAATCTATGCTCTGTGGTATTATTATTATATTATATTATTACCCACCTACTTAACTTGTGCACAATCTTCGATCAACAATAACTAGATAAAGGGTCGGCGCGAAAAATACGTCTCGGTAAATAAGATTTTTTTTTTTTCGAACTGACTACGCTATTAACCAAGCAAAGTCTTAACAGCTTCACCGGACTACTAAGGCGAGCGCTTAAGGCATTCAGCCGATTTTACTTTGACAACTAGCTCAAGGGTGCGCGGCACACCTCGGCTTTGGCTGTTGCCTGATGCAAGCGATTCGCGACCTATCTGAGCTAACCTAAGCTAAGCTAACTATTCATACATATATGAGTTGTTGAAACATATATGTGTACCAAGCATACATACCTCAACAACCCTTATATATATTTCGTATCGGATAATATTCTAAACTATTTCAGTTTGATAAGGGAAAAAATAAAACCCTTCCACCTTATTATGTGTAAGCGTGTATGCGTGCACGTGTGTGGAGGTGATATGTGTAATGTTGTCGCAGTTGTCTCTCTAAACAGAGCGTGCTCACGTCCACGCCCGCGTAACCACAGATCACGCCGCCGTGGTCTGGGGGTAAATTTCGCTCCCGCACACCAGACTAGGCCCCCCTCGGCAGCAGCTCAAGCCTAGGTCCGTTCCCTCGGCGTGGAACCCTTGAGTACGCTGCTCGCGCGTTAGAGAGACAGGCTGGTACTGATCGTTCACTGCCGTTATTTCATCGGGAGGGTCGGTAAAAATATGTCGCGGACGTCTTTTACTACGCGCAGCGTTTGGTACGGGTTCGTATTTTACGGCGGATACCACTAACGGACTGGGATGATTCGCGGCTTTTTCAAAATAACTAATCGTAAGTGATTTTACGTACGCCCAGATAGAAGGCATCTCTAGGTCCCTATGTAGATCGGTAAATAAGAGCTCACTTGAAATGTGTGCCCTTATTTTGTTTAGTTTGTTTGAAACACAGCCAATGTAAGCCCGTTTCACATACCGCTGTGTATTCAAAAGATGCAAAAATAATACCCGAGAAAGCAATTTAACGACCGGAGTATCTTACTTTCGCTAAATACATGTTGAATAAGTTATATTTTAAGCTTTAAACTAACAAATAATATCAAATCTTGAACAAAATTACAATTTTAAACCTGTGTTATAAATGTTTGGCCTCGTCACGCACAAACACGCACCATAACGGGAAAACGTACTTTATTCATTATATGTTAAGGTTGAATTAACACTAAATGTTGTTTATTTTGTCTTTTCATTTGTGAGAGGAGAATTTATTACATTGCTCGTTTTATCGTAAGTATTAGATAATATTTTGAGCATTTGTAGCTTTATTACTAAGTGTTATGGTTGTAATTACGTTGAACTTAAAACTGTTTTAAAACTTTTTTTCTCCTTTTCTTAGTCATGATGGGTATTTTTGGCGTGATTTTGGAAGTTATCTAGTGGATTTTATGTTTTAATCATAATCTTGTGTTTTGGACTCTATATTTTGTAATATTGGTGGTGTTTATTGTCAAGATTATGAATAAAACATAAAATCCACTAGATAACTTCCAAAATCACGCCAAAAATACCCATCATGGATATATGCCTTCTTTATTCTTAAATCGTGCAGTAGACCAAGGTCAACCTTAAATTATTATTATTAAAACGACTATCAATATTACCTGTTATTGATTATATTTTCATTTTAGGACATTTAGTCAATACATATTTAGTAATAGCACTACAGTCTACTGAACATTAGATCATTAATAAGATCCTCAAGTCAATAGCAAGGTTTCAAATGATCGTCAAGTCAATAAATCGCATAGCATAGTTTCAATAAAAAGAGGAAGGCCAAGTGAGTTGTTAATTAATCAATAAAACATATTGTTTTTTTCCTAATTTTTTCCACCATTATAGTGTTATTATAAACATTGTTTTAATTCGGTCGCGCATATAATAATCGTTTTGTTTAATCACTTTCATTTATATCTTTCTTTCTCTATCTAAATACGACTTTTTAACCGACTTCAAAAAAGAAGGAGGTTATCAATTCGACTGTATTTTTTTTTTTTTTATGTTTGTTACCTCATAACTTTGGATTGGGTGAACCGATTTTGATTATTCTTTTTTTATTTGAAAGCTGGTACTTCCAGTGTGGTCCCATTTCAATTTGGTACAGTTCCGACAACGGCATCCAGTGCAAAACCGTATAAGTTTCAAATTTGCATTAAGTATGTACACGACAAATAGACGAATAACTCAATATTACGCTAACCGGTTTCGATGATTCATTTTTTATTGAAAAGGATGTACTTCAAGGGTAGTTTGATGAGAGTTTGGTTAGGTTCTGATTATGGGATCCGTGGCAAAGTAAGAAAACTTTCAAGAAACGAGCCTACTCCTTTCTTAAGGGCCGGCAACGCATCTGTGTTTCCTCTCGTGTCGCAATTGTCCATGGGCGGCCGTGATCACTTACCATCAGGTGACCCGTATGTTCGTTTGCCACCAATATTATAAAAAAAATTCTTCAATTCTTAGGAGCCTATTGTGCTTATGTTCGTTGCTGTGTTGCAACATGACGCAAGCATTGTAATTACATTACTTAAGGTGTATAATGTGTGAAGCGATGGTAGCCGAGTTGGTGGTAGAAACTATCGCGGATTACTGAAAAGGTTGCGTTCGTACCAAACGTTACTTATTGTACAACCAATTGAAACCATATCGCATACCATACCGATAGATACCATACCGCAAAAATGCGCATATTTTAATATACTTAAGGCGGAACGGAGTTCGCGGGCACTGCTAGTAAAATATATTTATGTACACTAAAAATGGAAAAATAAAGTAAATTTTCAAAAAAAAGTATTAACCGACTTCAATATCAATCAAAAACCCATAAGGCACTAAAAAGCGGAAAATAAATAGTTTATCAAAAATAAAACATATGAATATGTGTGCTACCTAGAGATGTATTGGAAGTCGGTGCCAACCAAACCGAAAATCATATCATCTACATAAGTACAAAGTTTAAGTCCACTCTCGCGTCTCTGTAATACAAAAATTTTGGTTGGTACCGACTTCCAGTACATCTCTAGGTAGCACACATATTCATATGTTTTATTTTTGATAAACTATTTATTTTCCGCTTTTTAGTGCCTTATGGGTTTTTGATTGATATTGAAGTCGGTTAATACTTTTTTTTGAACATTTACTTTATCCATTATTACGGTGATACAAATGTTTTGATGTAAAAAAAATTGAGACTAGAATTTTACTTTGATTGTGCCCAAACAACTGTATAGTTATAATTATGTGCTGCAATGATCATCACATGGACTGCATGCCTTCATAATATTAGACTAACAGGCATTATTACCATGAGTGGTGATGCAGCGATGGAGCGTGATCGCAGATGATCCTTGAAAGCCACTAACGAAGCCCGAGCTGCTGGAGCCCGAGCAGCTAATAAAGCAGGTGCTGGAGGACGACCAGCTCCACTCAGCCAAGCAGCAGCACTACGAAGAGTCTCCAGAGCAGTGGCAGAACTGCTTCCACTACCACTCACACTCACACTGACACTCTCGACGCTTGAATCTACATATTAAAATAAAATTAGTTATCCATTTAATCATTTACAAAACCCATGTAGTTCATAGGACAGGTTACAAGTTTGGAAACATCTACTGAGAAAAACTGGGATACATATTTGTTATGTTTTTGTGCTCAACCATGTTTCGTGTTAATTTTATTTGCAAAATATTCATTGGCAATTAAAAACAAGTAATTCTATTCAAGTTTGCAAAAACAAAGCTATTTAAAATTATTCCTATACCTAGAATAATACTTACTATTGAAATAATTCAAACTATTTGCACTATTCAATGAATTCCTATCCAAATAAACTATTTTAACTATTGGATTAATAAAATCATAATTTTAAATAAAGCTTACTGCAATAGTTTGAATAGTTTTCAAATGATAACTTATAATTAAATTTAACTATTCCTAAGAATCGAAAAGTGGATTAATTCATATGAATTAGAATTACTGCCTAGCCTAAACCTACATGGCACATAAGTCTGAAAGTTTCAGTTCGAACTAGTTAATTTTATTTTATTTATAGATTTTTTAACCATTGCAAAACATATATTTCATGAATCTAGTTTTGGATGCCCTTGCATATATAGACAAGTCGGGACCAAGTAATTAAATTTGAAAGTAAAATTAAAATTCAATAAACCTCACCTTCTTCCAGAGCTATCATGTCCATTAAAGTGGTTGGGGACAGAGGTCTAGTATTACGAGTCAATAACTCTTCAAATGCGCTTTCGAGCTTCAGAACTCCGGTATTGTACAATTGATTCTAGAATAAAGAATACAATCATCATTCTAATTAAATGATAAAGCAGTGTGGCAAGCTTTGGTAAACAATCTGTTCTCATTCATTTCCATACACAATATTTTAATATCAACTGTATATGCCTAAAATGACTGGGCTATTTTAATGATAAGAGTAGTATATATATATTAAAAGGTAACCTCAGAATAATCCCCACACACAACACATCAAGACCTAAACTCTATGATGACTAGACTCTGAACACGCCTTATATAAATAAAAAGCACCCAGTATACATCTACAAATTTAATGAGTCCTTACATTTAAAAATGAGCTAAATCTAATTTTAAGGGTTCCTAATATTTTTCTAGATATTCAAATATTGTACATGTAAAATATGAAGACCATAAAAAACCATATTGATCAGTGTATAGAATAGAAACTGGAAATCTTAAAAAAATTAAACATGTTATATGAATGATTAAAATTGGATTTAGCTCATATTGAAATGTAAGGGTACAAATTGTATATAATCGTTTTTTTTATGTCATAGGAGGCAAACGGACAGGTGGGTCATCTGATGTTAAGTGATTAGCACCGTCCATAGACACTTGCAACACCAGGGGAGTCGCAAGTGCATTGCCAACCTGTCTTGGTGGAGAGGGGGAGTAAGGGAAGTGGGAAGGAGAGGGGAGGTGGGCTTCCGGCACTCTCACTGACCAAACGAAATGCAAGCACTGTTACTTCACGTCGGTTTTCTGTGAGAGGGTGGTACTACCCTGGTCGAGCCGACCCATTTATGCTGCTGAAACCAATAATAGCTTCAGCATAGCTCTACCACCATTCTCATGTTACTGATTCATATCAGTAACAAGATGACATCTCATTAGCAATACTATGCAAAAGTATGATTACTAGATCAATATTTGTAGTAATTGTACAATTCCCTGGTCAATAGTAAAAAATATTCTCTTAAAATATAATAACTAGAAGGAACACAGAATCACCAATGTTATTTTTGTCAAAACCCTTTTTACATACCATCTTAATTGACATTATTATACTGACAATGTACACCATGAGGGTTTAGTTGAGTGTCCTTAAGTAAATTTATTGCTCCCAAGATAGAAGCAAACCCATAACAAGTATCTGACATAAAAACTTTTATTCTGTCTACTGTCTCTTTGTCAGTATAAATAAAAGTACTTACAATATTTTCCAGCTCCACACTCTGTGGATTATTTTTATTGAAATAAGTTTGAGCATCAGCCAATTTGTCCAAAGCCTGCAACAATGGCATGTATTATATATACAAAATACATTCCAGCTTAATGTGTAATAACCACAATGATTACACTTGTTTCGCTCTGTTGTTTCGCACTGTCACGGCTACTCGGATGCTCATCGTCAGATAAATATTGACTCTTCTGATGTAAGGGGGCGAGTTTACTGTTACATACTAGCAGTATCAACCAACATCACAGTAAACCCTCAGCGAAGCAACCTCTTTTTAATTATTTTTGTTCTTTTAGTTACTAATATTTTCTCTTTCTCTCTATTACTAATTTCAGATTTAACCATCCTCAGATCAACAGTTTTTGTGTTATTCAAATTAATACCTGTGCTTCACCTTCCTTTCTTAAAATTCTGAATTGCTATATACTACATGCAAAATTTTTATTTTCTTAAATAATCCAAATGTATATTATTAACTAACCTCCAGATAAATATTCAATGAATCTGTAGAAGTCATATTTGGCCCAGCCTGGATTAAATCTGCTAATTCTCTTGTAACCATATAATAATTGATCACATGATCAAGAGCTTTGACTGTTCTTTCCATATCTGAAATGTAAAATATAGAATAAGTAACTTACAACAACTACATTAATCTATATTTGTACTTACTTTTTTTAAATATACATAACAAATTTTTATAATTAAATCAATTTAAAAGTACATAATAGTATAATTGAACACAAAGAAAAAAAAACAGCAGAGATTTCTAAACCTTAAGAGATTGACCTGAAAATGTATGATAATTGATTACTAAGCCAATGAGTATTAGGAACATACTTTGATGAATATGCTGTAATCTTGCGGTATCTCCGTATAGTGGTAATACGGCCGTTTCCAGTTGCTGCAGCCTCTGTTCACATGCTCCCAGAACATTACAAACATCATTAGCGAGCGCAGAACTTCGGTTCGCCGCTGCCTTTAACTCCTGCATATTTGTCATCTCCTATAAAATCATAAGGGAACTAATATTGTGGGCGTCATAACAATAAAAATATAGTTATAGCTGTGAATACCAAAAACATTAAGCATAAAATGTAAGCATATAACAATTTTACTAAATAACATGCTATACAGGAATTTTACACTTTAGCTAGTGAAAAGTAATAAAAAGAAAATGAAACCTTTCGTAACTTCATTTCTATCTCGAATTTCTTTTCCATCGCGTACATCGTGAATCAAAAACAAGTCTCCAACTTCAAATCCTGAAGAAACTTAATTTTTATTTGTTCAAATTTCATCTAGTAAACATAATGTTATCACAAAAATATGAAGACAGAATTTGGAATTTATACCTATAGGTATTAGGTAGGTATAACTTGAATTTATGACATATTTTGACAGGACTGACAAGAAACGTTAAGCCAATTTTGATAACAGTAAAAAGTCAGTGCTGCCTGTCTAGAATAAGAGAAAAGTCTCTAGACAAAAAGTAAAAACCATGGAATAAAGAATACAGGTAAAAACTATTTACTAGTACTAAACTATATACTAAATCATCAGGTCAAATGTTAATAATCACTGATAAAATATTCGATAGGTATATTAAGTCCAATATTACTGCAGGGTTTCATTCCTGTAATATACTTCCATAATTTTAAAGTATATAATGTTATTTTCTTAGATTCTTTAATTGTGGAATGATTTATTATTTCATAATTCAGTATTTCTTTACTAAACAACGCAACGATAACGAATAATTGTAATTACATCAATAAAGGGGTATATAATGATGGAGTAACGTAGTATAATTTACACGAAATTAGAAACATTACGTAATATACGATATTTTTTACATATACTAAAGGTATGTCCTTTCACCTCCTCCATTCCTCCATCCATTTGAAATTCATGTTACATATAAAATAATAATACAATTCAATGGGGTTCGAAACTTTTTAATGATGGACACTGTGTTTTTCCCTGAGGCGATGATTGATTTTCTAGCGTATCTAGTCCATCGCTGCCACGCGCTGAGAAAAGTTTGAAAAAACATGGCAAAAGCTAAATTACTCCTTATAACATCAACTACTGTCAGTTTTGTCAAAATAGGTCCAGCTGTTTGGAAAATTACCTGGAATAAATTTTAATTTTTTAAAACACATTATGTGAAAACTCTTTAGGCGGCGTTTTGGGCAGGAGATGACTTTCGCGTCATGACATCCTACGTCAGCTGGTAAGGCTGTATTGCGCTTTCGTCAGAATAGTGACGCGTAGTATAGGGGCCTGTGTACATGTAATATTGATATTTTACAGCTCATTATACGTTTGACTGATTAATAGACTTTATAAAAATGTATATAATTATTGTTCTGAGTGCCAATAGATATGAAAACCACATAAGTGTTAATTATTTCAATAAACAAATTCTGAAATTTAAATATTGTCATCACGTTATAATTAATATGAAAATTGAAAAAAGAACACATCTGTTTTGAGTTTTCAATTCTGTCGGCAGTGCTTAGGGCTACCTCAACTTTTTTTATTATATGTACCGTATATACTTTTATATTCATTCGGTAAAAAGCTATTATTTTGACACTATAAACAGAAACAGCATTTTTACCATTTGTATAGATGCAAGAGAATGTTCACAAAAGTAATATATTCTTTTAAGAGATAGTTTTTATTGGCCTTGAAATTGTGTCTGTGGTAAAATAGGAAGTTATATGAATGTTATACTTATGTTACATAATATATTGGTAAGTCCTGGTAAAATAAAGCACTTACAATTATTAACCAATGTCATCTTTGAATTTAAAAAAATCGTATTTTGCAAATCACTACGTTTCTAATTATAGCAATCCACTATGACTATAATAATAATAATATACTAATGAAAATGAAAATTAATAAGGTAAGAAGTGAGTATTATATCGTCTGTGACCAATATCGATATTTTGTCTACTGAGTACTATGATGACGTGAACGCCATTTTCGAAACGTGGCTGACGTTTTATGACGTCTTGTCAATTTGTCACTGCTTTTTCTACAATTTGCAACGTCGTGTTTTGAAATAATCGTTGCCAGCTGAAATTGACGTACTTTCTTCCGTAATCTAACATAAACGACTCAATACAACTGTTATTCATCAGTAAGTGCAAGTAATTTGTTTATAATCACCACTATAGTCATAATTATATAGGCAAAAAAGAAATTGTAATAGTCGTGTTCTAATTACAGAAAATGGATCAAATCACAAAGTTCGTCGAGCCTGGCAAGCAGTTCGCCAAGGACTCCATCAGATTAGTAAGAAGATGCACTAAACCAGACAGAAAAGGTATGTATCAAATATATATATAATGATGTACATACATATTAACTTAAAGCCGTTTTCCTTTTACTGTATACTTCATGTTGTTATTGGTAGATGGCTGGTGTTCGAAATTATATATATGAAATATCCTATCTTATAAAGAATGAGATAAAACAAACTAGATATATTCTATTCAGTTTTACAGTATTAATTTGTACATAGCGTCAAATCTTTAATTATTCATTCTCGAATATTATATATATATTATTGTATGTATATATATATTGTAGGAGTGAGGAGCAAGCCCTTCCCGGACATATTTTCTGAGGATGCCTGTATGTGAGAAAAAAGTTGTTTGTTAGGTCACAATTATTTTATTTTATTTGTTATAATTATGTTGCTGTGCAACCTAACTGAGTGCTTGAATGTGACTGAATATCCCAAGTATTTAATCAATATAATTTTAATTCAGATGTACTGATGTGCAAATAATAAGTAGCGCAACATGCAATGTACATAATCGTACATATATTAATAGTTGAAAATCTATTTTCAATTAACATATGGTGGCAATTGTGACAATTATACTGAAAATTACTTGAGAAATGTATATGTTACAAATTGTGGTACACTGGACTTGTAAATAAACATATGTTGCAAACAATATTAAGTTGTTAAAAGGATCTATTGTTTTATTAAATCATAGTTAATTTTATCCTAAAATAAATAAATAGTTAATCATTCTAATAAATTGCTCATTAAGTCACCAAACCATGACTATATCATCCAACCTGCTCTCTTTCGCTTTATACACAATAAAGTTAATGCATAAAGGTGTAGGAAAAATGTTAGTGTTTCTTTATTAAAGAAAGATGTTTTGAATTAGTTCAAAAAATTTCTCATAGATCGATCTATCTTGTAACATCCAGTTCTCTATGACCAACTACAGCTAAACTATTTGAATTTGTGAAAAGTTTTCTGAACTTAAAGGCTGGAATAGATATGTCATTAGGTTATTAGTTGTTTCTATTATAAATCTAAGTTTAGTATATTACAATTTCAATTGACTATTGTTAGATTAATTCAGAGAGATTAAAATTGTTTCCAACAAAATTAAAAATAATGTTACAATTATGTATCTTGTACTTGAAGGCAATGGAACATTGTTTTTATGAAGTTCTCTATTACCAACTACAGTAGAATTGTTTTAATTTGTGATAGGGTTTTCCAAACCCAGTGGGCTGGAATAGAGATCTCATTGGGTTATTTCTTTTATATAAATGAAATAGAGATTTCATTATGTTAATAACTGTTTCTCTTATGGAACTGAAGTTTAGTATATTACAATTTCTATTGACTCTTGTTAGATTAATTTAGAGTGATTAAAATTGTTTTCAACAAAACTAAAAATCATGTTACAATTATGTAGCTTATACTTGAAGGCCATGGAACATTGTTTTTATAAAGTCCTCTATTACCAGCTACAGTTGAACTGTTTTAATTTGTGATAGGGTTTTCCAGACCCAGTGGGCGGTAATAGAGATCTCATTGGGTTATTTATTTTATATAACTGAAATAGAGATTTCATTAGGTTAATAACTGTTTCTCTTATATAACTGAAGTTTAGTATATCTGATTAAATTTGTTTCCAAAATAATTAAAGATCTAAAAGATGTGTTAGTTATGTATTTTAAAGCTGAACGTTATGGATTTTTTTTTTGTGACCCTATATTGAATAATTCGCTTTTGTTGGAGGCTTCTGTCGCTTTATCGTAGATTTAATCTATCCTTTGGGAACAGTACATCATTTCTGAATAAAAGGTACCCTATGTCTTCTTCTGTGCCCGTGACAATGTTTATGTAAAATTTAATGTAGATTGAATACTAGTTACACATGAAAGTAAAACAAACTCAATTTCTCTGTTAGGGTATAAGTGTGAGTAACTTCTCTAAAAAAGTTTCAAAACAGTTACAATTTTTTTTATTGAGTAACAGGTGGATCCTCCATTAAGAGAAAAAGACCTTATGTAGTTTGACAATGTTATCAATTTTTTAAAGTTGTAAGTTAATAATACCAAATTAAAATTAAACCTAAGGAGTTCATGTTGAAATTGAAAGTATTTATATAATTTCATTACGATTATTGGTATATTACAGCATATTTGTAACATTACACTTATTTAAAAACCAACATAAATGAATTGGATAACTTTGTTTCACAAAATCCCAGTAGTTATTCTGTGGAATTGACTTTAACAAATATGCTGCACTGTTTGTAAATCTCACTTTCCCCTTGAAGATCAATATTTACCATGATGCAATGATAATGACTGATTGTATACATCTGATGATTGCAAACCTCGTGGTAGGGCACATGCAGTATTATTCTGGATCAATATTACTCTCACACTGTATATATGTCACCAGCCACCTAGAGTGGATTATGAGGTATAGAAAATCTTTTTCTAAGCTTCTTTTTTTAACTTGGCAAATAATTCTCTTCATTAAAGTTTATTACTGCCATTACAGATAATATTATTATAAAATATCTTATGAACACTTCACTATTTTACTAATAGTCAGAACTTTGCTTAGAGTTTTTGTGTTATCTCAGAATTTAATTTAATCTCTGTATTACTTATTCCCATCCACTTCATTTTTGCACAATAACTATGCTATAATAATCGGGATGATACTAATATGACACGGGATGACACAACATAGAGGCAGATAAATAAAAACAGAAGAAATTATATGACATACCAAGCCCGCCAAAAACTCATTTTAGGTCTAAAATGTTGCTTTGATAATCTTTTCTTTCAAATAATTCTTGAAAAGTATTTGCCATGCCATTTTATTTGGTTTTCTTCCAGATTAAAAGTTTTAGTATAATTAAATACTTTCTCTTTGTTTATGTACGGATTTCACCTTGATTATATAAAAAAAAAAAATCATCAGTTTTTATTTTTGAACACAAATTAACTAATTTTTATGTATTAGTAGAAATATTTTCTTTGGGCATTAGGCATAACTGTTGGGGAATACAAAGAAATATATACAGAAAGTAATATACTACATACAATTTCTTTTTTCCAGAGTTCCAGAAAATCGCAATTGCGACAGCAATCGGTTTCTGCATCATGGGCTTCATTGGTTTCTTCGTCAAACTAATACACATTCCGATTAACAACATCATTGTTGGTTCTTAGAAATGATATTATGTAATTTAGTTATAAAATAAATTTATATTTAAGGCCCTCAACAAATAAGATGAAGCATTCTCACAATTCTCTGTTTTTGTTTTAATTATTTCATACAAAAATATAAATAAATTATTCAGTTCTTATAATTTATTATCTTTTTATTTTATTTAGATAAATGAAAGCTTTGTAATTATAGGCAATAAATAAAGTACACTTGGAGATTACTAGAACGTTTTAATTGGTATTTCCATCAAAAGGAATGACTGATTTTTTTTTTTTTTCGAACTGACTACGCTATTGACCAAGCAAGGTCTTAACAGCTTCACCGGACTACTAAGGCGAGCGCTTAAGGCACTCAGCCGATTTTATTTGGGCAACCAGCTCAAGGGTGCGCGGCACACCTCGGCTTTGGCTGTTGCCTGATACAAGCAATTCGCGACCTATCTGAGCTAACCTAAGCTAAGCTAACTATTCATACATATACGAGTTGTTGAAACATATATGTGTACCAAGCATACATACCTCAACAAATCCTATATATATTTCGTATGGGATAATATTCTAAACTATTTCAGTAGTTACATTGTACTTGTGCTTACAGTTGGCGTTTGTTTTTATTTATATATATTAATGAGCATGACTTAATTAATTCATATTAAACATTATATTAAACAAACATTACATTTACAAACAAAAAATTATAAACACAAAACATTACATTAATTACCAAATTATATAAAAATTGTCACAAAATCTGAAATATTTGAGGTAATGATTTATGGTTTGAATTGTACTAATATAGTACGTATATACATTATACATGCACCTGTCGCAAACGAGTGACATTTTTCTTGTTCTTGCATCTCATTTGGTCAGTTACCTTTTTTGTTAGCATTTTATATAAATACGACTGTATCAAATAGACAGTTGATCATAATAAGAATGTAACTAATTTAATCGGTTATATTTATACTGCAAGTAGAGGGTAGAGGGTTCAATGTCTCGTAAGAAGGCTGGGAATAGCATGCCACTCCATATAAGTCTCACATATTCGTGACGGCAAAACGCTTGTTAAAAATGTATAATTATTAATGTTATTCATGTGCTGTTTTTGTATCTATACATATCCTTATATATGTCAATAGCTTTTACCCGCGCCTTCGCTCGCTATAATGTATATATGACCTATCCTTTAGAAACACTACTTTCTTCTAATTGAATGGTACTCTGTCTTATTCTGTAGCTCTAACAAAGTTAATTCAACATTTCATGATCATAGATAGAACTTAACAGGCTACTCTATCTATATGTGACTCGAAATTTAAATGTTTATCTAATGTAACACCGAGATATTTGACCTCGTCGGCCCAAGGTATATCGGTTCCGTATAGCCTGATGGGCTCGAGGTTATTACTACGTCGTAAAGGATCGAAGAGTATCGCGGCGCTCTTATCAGGATTAACTTCTATGGAATGACAGAAATACTGTTTTGTTGTAGGAAGATATTTCGCTTTTAAGTCACCATTTTTTTTATCACTATAACAAAGTCTTCTGTCTGTGGCCTTCGTTATTAGCGAAATATGTCTCAATTTTTATTAAGAACTTGCTTCTGCCCGCGTCTTCGTACGCGTGGAATAGTTACTATGGGCTAACGCTTATATGCAGCGGAAGGTCTCAAAATGAAAAAAAAAACGATTTTGAAACGTTCTTCATTGGTGCTCCGCTCCTATTGGTCTTAGCGTATTGATATGTAGCCTACAACCTTTCTCGGTAAATGATCTATCTATCATGGAAAGAATTTTTTTAATCGGTCCAGTAGTCCCTAAGATTAGTATAGACTTCTCTCGTACTTAACTCGAGCTGTCATTCAATTACAATAACTTGATAGAGTGGACCGATTTTAATGAAACAAACTAAGTTACTACCGAAGGTATGATTTGTGATTTTATTGTGAACCCCGTACTTTAGAAGTGATGCGTGTTCATACAAACAGACAGACATTTTCAAAAATAATAGAAACGTATTCTATTACTTATTCCTAGGCATCTGTAACAATTTTTTTTTCGAAAATCAACAAAGTACTGCAGACACGTTAGATTTACATTTTTATTACATGTATAGATTAAGTAATTGGTTATTGAGATTTAACACATTTTTTGATACACTTTTCAGTGCTAAAGTTACTTACATAGACATACACCATATAACAAAAAAAAAACGATATAAAAAACATTATATATTTATTTCAACATTAAAAAGGATCTTTCAACAAAATAATTAAATATATCTGTGTACATATGGTATATTTTTGTATGCAGGTACATTACAAAAGATATTACTTTACATAATTTTATAGATACCAACAACTTAACATTACGAAATATTTTATTACAAAAGTTCATAACTAAAACATAAGTATCAATCTAGTGCTTTTTCCATGACGTGGATATAAAAAGCGGGCGTGGAAACCTCGTTAATTGGCTTGAAGTCCGCGTATATGTGATGTTTGGCGCGGTTGTTGAACGCTTCATCCAACATTTTTGTGAATTTCGAAAGTTTATGTGGATAATAGCACAGTCGGAACTCGCTGAAAAATAAATATTATAATTTAGAATTATTCTCACTCATTCGTATTAGTGGTGGTTAATATACTATATAGAAATTGTTATAACGCGAATTTCAGTATTGAAAACACTACCTACTACGTAAAAATATTGATTTCAGATATAATGAGTAATTGACGAGAGTCATCTATCCGAAAAATATTTAAAAACCTTAGGTACTTATTAGACTAAACAAAACTATGACTGGTTTCAGCATGAATAGGTCGGCTCGCCCGGGGTAGTACCACCCTCTCATAGAAAACCGACGTGAAGTAACAGTGCTTGCCATTGTTGCGTTTCGTTCGGTCAGTGAGAGAGTCGGAGGCCCACCTCCCCTCTCCTCCTCTCCCTCTCCTCCTCTCCCTCTCCATCCCCTAATCCTTTCCCGCCAAAGGGTGGCAACGCACTTGCGATTCCTCTGGTGTTGTTAGTGTCCATGGACGGTGGTGATCACTTCACAGCAGGTGACCCACCTGTTCGTTTGCCACTTATGACATAAAAAAAAAGACTGAAACAATTCATTTACTAATGTATGCATAGATGTTACATTCAAGGAATTTATAAGTATGTTGTTTATTTATTAATTCCTTGGTCACATTATAAAGTTATAAACTGTATTAAAGTGTGACGTGGATCATTATTTTAGTATTTCGTAAATGGAAACATATGAGGTTCTATGATTGGTCGAATGTAATCGTGTACCAAACCAAACCATGCTCAAATACAAATTACATGGAAAGATTTGTACTGTATGTTTCATTTGTTAAAATCTTGGTATGTATAATCCGATTCGTGGACTTCTTCAGTGTTTATTACAAAATGCGCTTTGTGTTATAGCAATGATTGGTCAATTTTATTCAGCGGCCAGATAAAATAAATTGTATTCATTCCCTATGCTGTCAGTTAATGTTGTAGAATTCGATGTTGTTTATGATTACGGTAATTTTAATAGGATTTACGATAAATAGCCGAAATATGTTATTACGATATTCATTATTTCTTGGGTCGTTACAATTATGCGACTTTTCTCGGACGCGAAATAAATTTAGCATTTGGTACTTAGCGCGCTAAGGTAAATTCGCAATAATTCTCATCTTTATTCCCTATGAAAAAACCTAGTAGTTGATGACAGTGACGATCAAATTATGTATGTATACTATTCAGCAAAGTATTTACCATCAAGCGAAACAGATAAAGTAAATGTGTTTATCAAGACATACTTATTATTTTAATTTATTTTCTGTAATGGCAATTCTTTAATAGAAATCCAAAGGCTATAATAATATACAAACTAATTCCAGTATAAATTCTTTTTAACAAATTTAAAGGGACCGAACAATTTATTTCGTTCTAAAAAGTTTTTGTTATGAGGTGGGAAGAGAACAAATCAATGGTTTTGTGCTAAACCAATCAAATTAAACTAATTTTTACGTTATAGAAGGTCTCATTATAACGAAAGACGTTACACAGAGTTTACACTGTATTTATTATCATTATTTTACCCATTTTATACCCATATAGAAAATAGAGCAATTTCGAACAGAATAGGAAAACAGCTAATTAAAATTGGGAGCTAGAGTTAGATCAGATTAGTTTTTGGCAAGGTTCAATTTATACATTTGCCAGTGTCAATTTCATTTGCGAGATTGGTTTCTTACTCAAAGTATCTAAGAGAAGTTAGTGTAGAATGATTTCCTTGTTTCCGTTCGAAACTATGAAATACTTTTAGCTATGATATTTGCGTGTTGTCTGAAGCACTCACCTCTTATCATTAAGCTCTTTATCTGAACTAGTATCTATACAGTAATCCAATGCGACTAACTTCGGCTTTCCGCTTACGACAAGCACCGAAGTTTTTATATCAACTGGATATTTACACTGAAATATTTAAAACAATATTATTATAGTGTTTGAATCCATAAATATTTGATGTGGGTTCATCTGAAGGTATTGAATTACTTATTTAAATTAAAAGTTGCTCGTGTTAATATTAATTTCATCTATCCCTCTGGAAAAGTACATATGTCTGTATGAAAGGTACCCTTAACTATGTTTCACGATGAGCAATTGAGTAATCAAAAGCCCGCATAAACAAACCCGCTTTTTAATATATAACAAGTAATACCAAAATAATTTGATCGAAATATATCTAGTAGTTTTTTAGTCATGTGTACAAAACGGCAGACATCCATAATTTCGTTTAACCAGAGTGGTAGGCATCTATAGTAGACTTTACCGCAATGCACAAGGTGACATGAAACCTGTACTCTGGTGAAGCTGTTAAGACCTTGCCAGATCAATAGCGTAGCCAGTTCGAGAAAAAAAAGTGACATAAAACCATCACAATTCACAGTGATTATTTTTTAGTTTGTCGCGTTTTAGGATCAGCTACTAAAATCCAGCAGCCGTAATATCTCGATCATGGCCATTGTTTCTGAATTGTTACTTTAAAAAAATACAAGCACGTAATACCTAGATATGGATTCACTGAAGTAATAATAAGGGGGCGTCCATAAATGGTGTGAGGGGATCGGGGGATCAAGCCGAATCTCACTAAATCTCACGTGGGGGCTAAAGGGGTTCCGGCAAATATCATGTGATATTTTTGGAGTGAAAACTAGTGTAAAAATGCGAGAAAATTAGATGAATATAAAGTAAAACATGTTTCTAGACTAAAATATTTTAAAATCTGACACAATTCTTCTATACATACTATTAGTTCCCATTTAAGTATTATTTAATGTTATCACTGTGATTAAAATTAATATTTAAGCTATCTGAAATACTAGTGTTAATAGAAATAATAAGGCAAATGCTGTGTTTTTTAAATAAATTAAAAGTAATTATACTCAAAATACAAATTTTGAAAGGTCTCACGTGAGATCAGGAGCGGAGGGGACTAGGTCAAATTTTACAACATTTCACCACGGAGGGAGGTGGGGTCAAAAACCCTTGTAGCTACCGAGTATGTCATCCTCTTTGGCAGACTGGCTGAAACTTGTGTACATATTCAATATATCAAAAATGGCTCACGTAAATGGACGATCCCTAAGGTCTCAATACAATAATGCTGTAAATAACACCAAGAAGGTTGCACGTCCATCTCTCCTTAAACCAGTTTATAATATACTAACTACCCAACCCGACTTCGCACGTGTTAACTATAACTTATTGACAAGGCCTAACTTAAAAAAAATTAAGTTCATATTTTAGTAAACACGAACTAAATTTTCTGGCGTGTTCTTACTACATACTAACATTATAATAAATAGAATGTCCGGGTGTAGCGCCACTGTCAATCATAGAGTCATAATTCCGGTGATCAATGAAAAGCAGACCGCCAGGCTTGAGACATTCCGCGAAGTTCTTTAGGCACATCTTCTGGGTTCGCTGGTCCTCATATTCATCCAGGAGATGGGCGAATGAGTTCCCAAGGCAGATGACCGCGTCGAAAGACGCGCCGGGGTGGAAGTTTTCAATGTCTCGACGTAAAGTCTCCCAGTTAGCTTCTTCAATTACTGTAGCCAAATTGACACTTTTTTAAAAACATCTTTATAAAATCAGTAAAATAATTGTATTTCAACATATGATGAGTATTGTAATTATATTTGTAAATAGCACGCACGGCGGATGTTGTCCGGCCCTGATAATAAAACAAATCGACAAATTATATACCTAAAGGTCTTCATGAATCACTTTATATACTGGTGAAGACCGAATGAAAATCTGTTCAGTAGTTTTTAAGTTGATCTCGAAAAGAGAAACAGACAGACATGGCAGAGAACTTTGTTTTATAATATGTAGTAATTAACCACTGTGACAAATCTACACTTTTATACTAATATTATAATGTTGAAGAGTTTGTTTGCATGAACGCGCTAATCTCAGAAATTACTGGACCGATTTAAAAAAATCTTTCAGTGTTAGATAGCTAACTAAATTATCGAGGAATTTATAGGCTATATATAGCTAAGATCAATAGGAGCGGAGCACCAATGAAGAATGTTTTAAAATTCTATTTTTTTTCCTTTTGAGAGCTTTATTGTCTTGTTAGCGTTAGCCAAAAGTAGCTATTCCACGCGGACGAAGTCGCGAGCAGAAGCTAGTAGCTAGCTAGCTAGTTTTTATCTAATATAAAAACAAAAATATGTATGTCAGTATGACTGGACTTTTATCATGCTTTTCTGTTCCTTTCTCTGGGTCTTCGGAACTAAATATTATTATTAACAAGTATAAGAAGTATAGTTACAAGGCTGGATTTAGGAGATGGCAACTAGAGCTTTAGTCGCCGAAACTCCGTATATGAGTTTTTCAACGCCATGAAATAAAAGGAATAGTGCTCGATTGTTCTCACAAAGAAAAATTCACATATTCACGAAACTTTTTTATTAGATAAACAAATATTCATAATTTGTATTCAGATATCCTTTAAATTCAGTAATTTAAAGTGAAAACAACGAGACTTTATGTAAATACGTACAAAATTCTATTAAATAGGAAGGAAAGAACGAAAATTAGCGATTACCTACTCAATTTATTCAGTCGGGAATACCTCAGAGTTTGTCTTAGTTGTAGCACACCTACAAGTCAACAAACATTGTCAGTAAATGAATAAAAATTAATGTATTTGTGCATATATTTTGTATTATAGAGGAGTCTTGTCTGAGGATAATTAGTGTAGAGTAGTGTAGAGAATAATTAATATTCATTTTTATTTAATTACGCAGCCTGTAATACTTTATTAGGATGATGATTTTTTTCCTAAAGCGACATCTCCGAGTATATACAATGCTTAAAACAGAAATAAATATTATATGTGGTAACATCGCCAATGTCAAACGGAGACAAAACAATACATAATACCTATGTTGTGTTGAGGTAAGAAGAAATATCTTTGCATAAAAATCTGTATCTATGGTAACATTATAAAGAGGTAAAGTTTGTGAGTTTGGATGATCATGATAATCTGCGGTAGGTACCTACTACTGATCCGAGTTTTAAAATATCTTTCACTGTTATATAGGTGCGAGTATATTATCCCTGAGTGCTATTTTATTTTGGTAAAGATATATTTAAAATAATTATTCACAACAAATGAAATTAAAGTCGGCCCAAGTTCTATAATGTGGCGTGCGCTGTCTAAACGGTTTGAAATAAGGGAATAAATTCTATAGCAAAAAATATTTTAGCTTTACAAAAAATCCGTCACACCATATGTCTAAGCTTTATATCTCAGCCAAAAATGTGGGTTTTATGTTTAAAGTAAAATAGAATTTACAAGATTTAGTGTGTCTAAAAGTTCCACGTATACTTTACAAATTCTTATAAAAACAAATAGTTAAATCAAATTAATATGGAAATTTCATAGAGATAAAGTTTACTTTTTGCAGCATGTTAATTGATAGAGTTGATCAGAAGATAATGAGAAATAGAAACAATAATTCGCTTCAATTATTGCGTTATTGCTGCCGCTGGCCGTACGAGAATAGTATAGTATGCGAGGTGCGGAAATGAGGGGTCGGGTTCCAGGTTTTTTTTTTAGAATTTTACTCTTATGAATTTATATGTTTAAGTGGGACCCTGGTTAGTTTCGAAATACAATTGGACCCGATAGTTGGCGCTGCGATCGGATTCTAGGATTTTTAATGTTTTTTGGAAATACAATTAGAACCACCTAATTATTGTATAACTTGTGATCATCTAGTGGTCGAAACTTTAGCGTAATTTATTAATGTTTCAAGTTTTAATATTAAGGTTTTATTGTTTTATTAATAATACTAAAACTAAACAAAAGAAAGAAAATAATAACGAAATTCCACTGAGAAACCGAGTAGGAAAATTTACTTAACTTTGTTGTCTCTGCCCATTTATATATAAACGGATGGTTGAAAAAAATATACCGTATTTGTTTCTTTGATAGTTTTATTTTTACGACCAAACTTTTAATCACATACTATGCTATTTTCAACCCCTCTAATTACAATAGTGCCATTGTGGCAGCATATCCCCTTTTTTGGGTGAAGTTACACCATAATTATACCAAAACAACAACGGTATTTTAACGGTTCAATGTAATACAAAACACAAAAAGGGTTATAATTTCGTGTCACTTATCATTTAGCCTCCGAAACGCTATATCATAAATTTAGTTGTAAAACAATAGGTATAGTAAAATTTGCTTACCCCATTTATCAAATTTCGGATCTTTCCTTTTCTCCCACCTCGCTTTGAGTGCGTGCTTTAACATTTTGTCGGATGCGTCGACTGATACGAGACAGAAACCCTCGTCTACGAGCATCATTGAATCTATCCTGGAAGCAACACGTAAACGTAGAACTATAATTTCTATGAAATACAGTACTTGAATTCGTGTAACTGATTAAATAAAATGTGAACGTAGCGAAGAACATGAGAAGTATTACTACTATAATTATATATTTGCTTTCTTTTACTATTGTAACGAACTAACGTTGGCGTCACATATAAAACAAATGTCTCATCAGTACTAGTTTATGAAATTCTTATTATGTATGTTATGCTAGATAGTGGTCAAACTTAGATTATGTACAAGTCAGAACCAAGCCTTAGTAAAGTTACGTCAGTGTTGCCTCTCCATACGTAAACTCTGCTAGAGAGGCCTGACGAGTAATTTTATAGGGATGAACGAAAATTTTTGTTTGTAATAGCAGTATCATTGTAATATGTCATTGATAAATTAGGGACACAATTTAAAATTTATTTGACGCGTTTGATTTTTTTTAATTTCCCTTGTGATTATAAATGTGTTATATCGAATAAAATGTTGAGTTTAAGCAATTAAATATGTATGTATATTCTATTTAAACTAGCGATTATGAAGAAATGATGGCTCAACTCACGTAATCACGTGTTGGGACACAGCGTCGACCAACGCAGGTTTAAATAAGTGGGAGATTTCGGTGAGGAAAAACCATATGAGAGTATAGCATGATGATAACTATATTTCTAAACCGCCTGGCTAGCTACCACCCTCAAGTTGAAAATCTGTCGCCAAGCAACCGTTAGTGTGTTCCGGCAGCTGCACTCGAGAATCAGTTCTCTCTAGGCTTGGCGTGTTTAGCATCTCAGACCACATCGTCATTTAACATCAGTTGAGATATTGGTCAAATGGCAAAACCTATACGGTGTTATTAAAAAAAGTTAAATACGTATTGAACATTTGCTTTAAAAAGGTCTCGTATTAAATGCACCGCGATCGATGAATGTTCGCCATCTTGCTCTTTTGTCTCGCTTCAGTTAAGTTTAGTTAGACTTGCGAAAAAGGATAACGCGAACTTGACTCGGGCGAGCGCAGTGCATGTATTACGAAACCTTTTTAAAGCAAGTATTCAATACGTATTTAACTTTCTTGTAACAATACCGATAAAGAATAAAATAGCAGCTACACGCATCAAAAATAAAGACTCGTCCGTCACATGGTAAATGTGACACATATTATGGTTAGGAATTCTGGGTTTACTGTTATCTACATTTGTGTTAAAAGTCACGTACTGCATATTATAAATAGTCGAGTGAGATTCGATTCGGGTGTCGAATTTTCTACGTTTGTTTTTTATAAAGAAACCTCATAAGAAACCCATGAATAAATTTCGTCATCTCCAAAAGTCATGACAGAAGTAACTAGAACCTACAGAAAGTTTAATTAGGGTTTGGTACGTGTCCAAATAGAAAAAAAATCGAGGCAGTCATAAGGACTGCCGACAGAAGTGACAACTCAAAACATGTGTTCCCTTTTGAATTTTTGTATTAATTATAGTGTGAATAACAATATTGAAATTTGAAAATTTGTTTATTAAAATTACTAACGTTAATGTGGTTTTCATATCTATTAGCACTCGGGGTAATAATTATATACATTTTTATAAAGTCTATTAATCAATGGTAGTGGTAGTTTTGACGGTCACGAGTGCCTTCTTAGGGCCTAAATTGAATTAAGTGATTTTGATTGATTTTGATTGAATCAAATGTATGATGAGCTGCAAAATATCAATATTACATATACACAGGCCCCTCTACTACGCGTCGCTAATATGACGCAAGTGCAATACGGTCGGTCACGCTTATTAGCATGTCGCTGACGCGAAGTTATAAATTTATGCCCTGTCAAAAGCAAGATACCCTGATACAAGCTGCGCAACCGCAATAATACTGATCATGCTTACGCAGGATGTCATGACACGTAATTATAATTTTATCTCCTGCCAAAAATACCGCTCAACGCGCCTAAAGAAATATTCACTTCAATATAACTAGGTCTTCGCCCTGTTTGGTGGAAAATAATTGAGGACATCTCTGTCTACATCTCTCGTATCTCTCGGGATGATGATGCGAGTTCATGTCAGCGGATGACTTGCACGTTATCAGTTATCTAATAATAACAAAGATAGTCGAACTCGTGGCACGAGATAACGGTGACCCGAGATTTATATGACGAAACCTTTCTTGTCTTTATCAAATATATAACATTCATTATGCGGTTCGAACTAGAATTATAGGAAACTAGCTTCTTCCCGCGACTTGCTCCGCGTGGAATAGTTACTTTCAGCTAATGCTAACACGCAGCAGAAGCTCTCAAAAGTAAAAAAACCCGATTTTCAATCATTTTTCATCGGTGCTCCGCTCCTATTGTTCTTAGCATGATGACGTATATAGCCTTTATCGATATATGAGTATTTTAACACTGAAAGAATTTTTCAAATCGGATCAGTAGTTCCTATACACGTTGTGTGGAGTACAAAATAGGATCTAGGGTACTGTTCTCGAGCGATAAATCGAATATGCAATATCGCGATATGCAATATCATTTAGTACTATATTTTTTAAAGTGAAAACCTCTTAAGGCGCCTGCAGCGGTATTTTTGACAGGGCATAAATATATAACTTCACGTCAGCGACATGCTAATAAGCGTGACCGACCGTATGCACTTGCGTCATATTAGCGATGCGTAGTATAGCGGCCTGTGTACATCTAATATTTTGTATTGTGATTGTGCAGCCCATCATATGTTTGGTTATATAAACTGTATAAAAAATTATATACTTATTGTTCGGAGTGCTAATAGATATAAAAGGGAACTAATGTTAATAATTTCAATACACAAATTCCGAACTTTAAATATTTTAATTGCCATTATAATTAATTTAAAAATTCAAAATAGATCCATCGTTTTCAGTACATATTTAGTTCTGTCGGCAGCCCTTATGACTGCCTCAATATTCTTTAACAAATGGCAGCACTATGAGTACATTTTTAAAACGTCTGTTTCATACGAATGTATTCTTACAACATATGGTATTTTATTATTTAAAAGATATCTCACCCCGTTCCACAAGCGGCGTCCAAAACGTTCTTACATCCATGCTTCTTCAGGAGCCCAATGAGGAAGTTCTTGTAGTTCTGTGTTCTTTGATTACTGTCCCCGATGAATTTGTTCCACGCCCGAGCTGCTTTACCATCGGCGTACTGATCTTTCACACCCTCTGAGGGTATACCTTCGGACCTTGCGTGGAAAACTTGATCTGCAGACATGGTTCACTGTAACTGACAATTATATTTTTTTTTCAAGTTAGTAGAACAAGATCGTGGTTTCCATAAACGCTTATCTGGTTCGGTTACTCTTAAATGAAACTAAACTTGATTTGATATTTCCTAGTCTTATAGAAAGCATGCTATCTATCTATATACACACTTCAAAAAAGTCTAAGCAACATGCGTGATATTACAAATTTTACCATTTATATTAATTAATTTCTAAGTATTTACTCAAACAAAGTGCGTAGGTAAGTAAACTTTTTTGTTATTGAATACATACTGGCTGGTTGTAAAAAAAAAATTGATTATGTTTTGTTTTTTCATAAAATTCAAATGACTGCGAATTTGTTTGAATTTAAGTTTGTTTTAATTGCTACGTTTCGTCTTGATTTTATAATTTTACCAACCATTTAAATAAAGTTAGCGAAAAAATTGAATTGTTAGACATTCTTTACGTCATGAAGCGACGTCATTTGATGGCAGATGAAATGCAAAGAGCTGTAAGGATGTTGCAAGCGGGAAGTAATCAATCTCAGGTATCTCGACATTTTGGCATTCATAGAAGTGTTATTTGTCGTCTTTGGCAGCGCTACAATAATACAGGAGAACCCGCTGAACAGCATCCAGGCCGTAAAAGGAGTACAACCACTCGGCAAGACCGGTACATACAACTGACTGCAAGACGCCAGCCGATGTTAACCGCTCGAGAGATAAGTTTGAGGCTACAAATTTCAAGTGGTGTTGATGTAAGTCCTCAAACTGTGCGAAATCGACTGCATGAGTACGGCCTACGAGCTCGACGCCCAATCAGGTGCCCGCCGATACGTCACGCGAATCGCGCTCGTCGATATGAATGGTGTAGAGAACGCATAACATGGACCCAGGAACAATGGGATAAAATTATGTTTTCCGATGAGTCGCGATTCGGGTTTAAGCCTGATACAAGAAGGGTGCGAGTGTATCGTCGGCCCGGAAATACTGAAAGGCTCAGGTGCGTTCAGGAAGTTCATCCATACAGCGGCTCAACAGTTATGTTATGGGCGGGTATTATGAAGAACAGGCGAACTGAGCTCGTTTTTGTAAATGGAAACATGAATGCTGAAAATTACATTGAGGATATTCTCAGACCTTATGTCTACCCATTTGCACAAACCTTTGGCTCCGATTTTAGGTTAATGCATGACAATGCGCGTTCACATACAGCTCGGCGAACCAGTGAATACTTTGCAACGGAGAACATCCGGGTATTGCCCTGGCCTACACAATCGCCAGATCTCAACCCCATCGAGCACGCATGGGATATGCTCCAGAGACGTGTTTTGAAGGACTTGGACGGAGCGACAACAACCCAACAGCTGAAGGATTTGCTACAATTCCATTGGGAGCGAATACCGCAAGATGACATAAACAGCCTCATTAATTCAATCAACTTTTATGATGAGTGTATATAATAAGAATGTAAATCAAACGTCCGTACGTTTTAAATTTATGTGAAAAATATTGTTGCAGCTGTAAGTAATAAAATACATTGCAATCATTTTTAGAAATGTGTGTCTGTTTATTTGAACACACATCAATGCTAAGGTAATACGTTCACGATAAAACGTCCCAAAGAAAATCATAAAGCATATCCTTGCGTAACATTTCGTCTTTATTAACTTACGCGACTTAAGTACGAGAGAAAAGTAAATGGGCTTAATATAATGTGATGATTTTATTAATAACTGTTTTTTTTAAATAAGGTTCCCCGCGGAAGAAATCGCGGGTACAGCTAGACCTTACTAATATTATAAACGCGAACGTGAGTTTGTTTGCTTTTAACCTTGCCTAAGGCCTTATACAACTGGGCATTATGAAATTTTGCATACACGTTCTTAGAGCCACAGAAAAGTATATAGGAGATAGGAGATGCCGCGAGCAAAAGCTAGTATGATTTATTAACGCAAGAGACATGCAATCTAATAAAAAGTCCGAAGTGATATTTTAACATGTTTGTTTTGAAAATAGTATTATTAGTAGGTATAATTAAATAGCATTTTTTTAACTACTTTATGTTTATACTTTACACTATGTAAGTGATTACATTGTAATACAGGAATAGTATAAGAATTTTCCATCTAGGAGTTTTTAGCGGTATCTTGTAATGTAATGTAGTGAATCTAATATTTTATTCACAATCTTGTATTATATGGCTCTATATTTTGTAAAATTGGTGATGTTTGAGTAATATAATTCAGTTATTTTGCACAAGTGAAAAGGATGGGAAATAATACCACGGAACTTTGATTCTGACTTGCCACAAAGGCTCCCTGGAAAGACATAACAAGCGCGCCGCCATCTTGTTACAACATTGATTTGATCGCAAGAAACTTATAATATCGTTGCCACTCGACAATGACAGTAATAATCTACTGGAAGATTGGTTGTAAAATAGTATAAGTATATAAATATAAATAAAAAAGAAAATAATATAAGACCAGCCTCACCTGCACGTGCCACATTCTACATTGAAACTTACTTTAAAGATCATCACGAGTTATATTGTAAGAGTTTTATAGAACCCGATTCTAATTTTATACGAGAGCTCTTGACTATCAGACCTTTTCCTTCATACTATGTTTTCATTGTGAAGAAAGCATAGGGAATTGTGGGGGAATTCAAAACCTTTGTAACCCCTAGAGTTGCACTAGTTTTAGAAGAGTAACCGCCATTAAAGACATTCTGCAACATTTTATATTCTCGCAATCATCGCCGTCAAATGTGCATTGCTTAGATAACCTTTACTTAGTTGCAAATAACTAAATTAAACAAACCCTACGTGAATATATAATTGGCAAATTGGCATTATAATATATTTTAATGTTATGTTTAGTAGTCGACAAGCGACCTCATAACCTTCCTATCTTTGAAATTATGTAAACAATAAATGTTTATTGACCCAATATAGAGAAATACCAAAGATTTGTATGTACATGCTTATTTATCACAAATGTTTATATAATAATATGTAACAATGAGTTTGTCGCCACGCAGATGAATACTTGGGCAAGTATTTTTGTTTTTCATATATGGAGTTCATAAATCAAAGGGTTGTGACTAAGAGTTTTTCTATTGAATTTAGTTTTTTTTTTTTTTTCGAATTGACTACGCTATTGGCCAAGCAAGGTCTTAACAGCTTCACCGGACTACTAAGGCGAGCGCTTAAGGCACTCAGCCGATTTTACTTTGACAACTAGCTCAAGGGTGCGCGGCACACCTCGGCTTTGGCTGTTGCCTGATACATGCAATTCGCGACCTATCCGAGCTAATCTAAGCTAAGCTAACTATCCATACATATATGAGTTGTTGAAACATATATGTGTACCAAGCATACATACCTCAACAACCCTTATATATATATTTCGTATCGGATAATATTCGAAACTATTTCAGTTTGATAAGGGGAAAAAATAAAACCCTTCCATCTGCATGTGTAAGCGTGTATGCGTGCACGTGTGTGGAGGTGATATGTGTAATGTTGTCGCAGTGATGTAAGATTTTGTGTCACTGTATCGCGCAAGCAGCGTACTCAAGGGCTCCACGCTGAGGGAACGCACCTAGAGTGAATTTCGTAACTCCTTACAACAAAGCCCCAAAGCATATTACCTACCGATCTCCCGGACTGTAAGTTTAAGTGCCAAGTCAAGCGCGGTATGGTGTTGAAAGGCTATTATAGAGTGGATCAATGTGTGAACGATGGTGATCTCTAGATTTTAAAAAAAAAAATTATGTCATAAGTGGCAAACGAACAGGTGGGCACCTGATGTGAAGTGATCACCACCATCCATGGACACTAACAACACCAGAGGAGTCGCAAGTGCGTTGCCACCCTTTGGGGGGAAGGGTTAGGGGAGGGAGGAAGAGGAGAGAGGAGAGGGGAGGGGAGGTGGCTCTCACTGACCGAACGAAACGCAACAATGCAATAACTGTTACTTCACGTCGGTTTTCTATGAGAGGGTGGTACTACCCCGGACGTGCCGACCCATTCATGCTAAAACCAGTAATAGTTTCAATGTGGCTCTCCAACCACCAATTGACTCCATTCTGTGCATCCATTATAAAAGGTTGTAACGCCAATGTAATTAAAAACCTAGATTATAAATTGTTAGGCATTAATAATAGATGTTTATAAATTACAGCGTTTTAAAGGTCACTGTAAAACCGGTCATCCATAATTATAGCACCTAAATAAATATAGTTATAAGAATAATGAATATTATTAAAATTAAAATACTAAAATGTAAAGCAAATAAGGCGCTTATGAACGTCAAAGCTACCACCGGTTCGGAAAACAACCCAGTTATCGAGAAGAACCGGCAAGAAACTCTACCTGGTTCTCTTGTCATTACTAAATATTACAAAACAAAGTCCTATGCGACGTCTGTCTGTCTGTTTGCGACATACTTAGAAACTACTGAACGGATTTTCATGCGGTTTTCACCAATATGAAGATGAAATGAGCCATAAGGAAGGTTTAAGTATATAATTTGTCAAGGTTTTTTATTATTATCAGGGAGGAATAGCGTCCGTATAGCCGTAATATATATTTTTACAAACATATAGTCACATTCGTTATTGGCGGATGCACAGAGAGGGGGGTTATTTCCAGATGTCACCATCATTCACATATTGATCCACACTGCAATACGCTACAGACATTATACCCGTTTGACATGGTGCTTAAACTCACTATCCGGTAAATCGGCAAGTGCTGTGGGACTTTTATATAAAACCTAATGCTATTGTTTAAAAAACTGAGCAGTGACAGTTTTTACAGTTTTGACAGTGACGCTAAAACACGGAATGACCAATTTGTTGCTGCTTCTAGTATTTAAATTATGTCGATCTTTTACTAAATCCAGCTGATCTAAGTTTTTGTGGATATACATTAAATTATCAAGAATGTACTGGGAAGGTAGAGTTAAGGTACCGAATTCCTGAAACTTAGCTTTTAATTATTCGTAAGGACCCATATTATAAACTAGTTGTGCCCGCGAGTCCGTCCGTATGGAACCTAATGTAAAAAACAGTGACAATTAAATTCATGTGAATATATTAAGCCTATTTACTTATCTACTTTTCTCTCGTACTTAAGTCGCGTCATCATTCAAATTACAATAACTTTCGATAGAATGAACCGATTTTAATGAAAGCAAATATTTACTAGGCAAAGAAATAAAGTAATTATATATTACAATATTAAATATGCAAAATTATCTGTCATCGACAATCATTTGCATAAATGACTACATGCAATGGCATGATCTATTTGTAATCTATGCTTATAAAAATTGATGTTAGTATTTCGCCACAGAAGTTGGTATACCTGTTTTTTTTCCCAGTGGAAGATTTTTATCGTATCCATTTTACTATATCTCGCCACTAGGTGGCGCCAGGCTGTATTTTATTGTTACTATATAGTATTGTATTGTAATTCAACGTGGACAAATCCGCGGTCGGTTTTTAGTTTATTTGTAAGCGGTATATTGTGTGTGGTACGGTATATATGCCGTGGGAGATTTGATTTTTTTTTAGAATTCCAAGCACGGCTCTGCTTGTTGTTTGGACTGTATTTCTCTGTTGTGACCATTTTATAGTACTAGAACTATGATTATATGATAAGTAATTGTTTTAATTAGTTCCCATTAATTAACCTTTATAATATTTTTACGGATTTTATATCAACTTTGTTAAATTTTACCTTTACTGTCTTACCTCTAAGGCAAAGCTTAATATTAATATAAGATATTTGGACTAAATAATATCCTGAAAAGTACGTCTCTGCCTATAAAGTTTCCGTCAAAATCTATTCAACTCTTTCGCAGATTAAATACATCGGACAAACAATTTAAATTATAAGCATAGACTACACACATAATATATTATGTTGTAAAAACTGTTGTTGTTATCTATAAAACTGAAATTCCACCACCACAAAACCACGTATGTATACCGATGTATGTTGACATGTCTTCTATTAAAATGATTAAATATTGCGTATAAAACAAACAAACGTAACAATCAAATAACAATTTATATATTTTAATTTGAAATTTTCCAATAAACCATCGTAAAACAATTAATAACAACAAATTACTCACAATAATCCCAATTAGTCCAGTATCCCTGTTAACACCCGAAGAAGTGAAGCGCAGCAATAATATAATAATAAATTTTATTAACAAGATAATCAAGTTATTTTAACGTGTATTTTATAACGACATTAGTTACATGTATGATGCAATGCGTACAACACGTAAGTCGGCTGTCGACTGAATAACATGACATTTGTAGACAGTACACTTCCTTCCCGACACTATATAGTTCAACGAAATCGTCAATAGCTGCACTGTCCATCAAATTTTACACACGAATCATTATAAAATTGTGTCAAAATACGAAATTAATTCGTACATTTTAGTTTTGCACGACGTCTCAACGACGAATTCAAGGTTTGTATATTACAATAGTATCAAGTTTTATGCGAGCTGTCTACGTAAAATACTAGTGTCTAATATGTTTTCGCTCGATATAAAACCTTGCAACACGCGCAGAAAGTATAATTTCGAAAGAAACGCTGCATTGTCGTCATACTTTGATCGAGTTGCATTATGAACCATTACGAATAATTTAACAAGAGATTAAATCTTAAGTTTTATTTATCTTTATAAATGATACAAAATATAATTTTTTATTAAATAAATTTTTATTAAATATATCTTTATGTCGTACTTCGAGTCTTAATAAGTAGTCCTTATGCCAAATTTTATTGCAATATGTTAAAGATTAATGAGAGTTATTTTTCACATTTAATAAAATACAATTTATATTTAAAGATTTACATTTTCAATAATGTATCAATACTTTTATTAATACTAATTAAAAACCATTATTTACTATCCAAAGCTTTAATAAATAAATGGATAATCTTAGCTTAAACAACTTATATTATATTAGATTATTTTATATTACGTTCTATTTACCATATTCCTACTCCCTATTTTGTAGGAAAAGTAAGAAAAACATTACTACGTATACCGCCTCGAATCGTGGTTACTTGTTAGGGTACACTTATACAAAAAAAAGATGAATCATGAATGTATTTCGAAGTATTTGAATATAATACATCCAAATACAATCATAGAACACCAATATGCTAAAACAGAAGGTAACTACATGATAATATTAATTATTTCCCTCTGGATTATTACCGAACTCTTATGTTCTTCGTTTAATTCGATTTTTAATAGATTAACAAAGCAAAAGAGTCAAAATTACTATCGAGAATTATAGAAATGCATTATAAGTTAGGACCTTTATTTCTCTTATCTCACTATAATTAAGTAAATTATTCCGATATTCTCCACGTATATTATGACACAATCTTATTGCATTATTACTATAGTTTTAGTTTAGCAACGATAGCATACCGAGCATGATGTAGCATCTAAACGTTAATTAACTTTTGTATGCTCTGCGATGACGTAATATCAAACGAGTGTTGCACGAGAGATGATATTTATTATAGCCACAAAACACTGGGTCACGTTCAATGTTTCGATTCATTAATATATTTTATCTTTATATATTACGTATCAAAAAGTTTTAAACATTTTTCGTGAATTTGACGCTGTAAACGTCATATCACTGTTTAAAATCGGCCTAATAGTTAAGATTCCGAAGCGCAATACAGAATATCCATCACCTGAGTCTATTAGGAGGGAGAGAGGCAAATGGCCTATTTGAATGGATATGAAATTAACCTTAAATCTTAATAATTATGAAGGTAATTATAATGGCATAGTTGATAGCGTGTTCAGACATCGCGTTTGAGGGACGTAGGTTCGAAGCAACAACTGAGTCGGAGCGCGCGGTGAAGGAAAACATCGCGATGGGATCATAGCATGGTGGTAGGGCTTTTTCTAAGACTGCCACCCGCTAGCTACCACCCTCAAGTTGAAAATCTATCACCAAGCACCTGTTGGCATGCTCCGGCAGTAGCACTTGGGAGCCAGCCCCCTCTAGCTTTAGCTTGCTTACCATTTTGGACCACATATAAAAAAATATTTCGTCGTACTATCTAGAACGTCATAAAACTTTCTATTATGTAATCTGTGGCATTATTGAGGAATTCCCGTTTTTCAGTAAGCATTGTTATGATATCCACTGTGGCGACCGACAATTTCGTTTGTAGCGACAAGTACAATTACAGAGGATTCCCCGTGTTTTGCTTATATCCTGTGTACTCCTGACAACGTGTATACAATTTCATTGGTTCATTAGTAAAGGCGTGCAAGCATAAAAAAAAGTTACACTAGCAAATATATTAGTTCGGATTTAAGTATAAAACAAAAGAGGGTTTACACTCAATTATTAATACTGAACAGACACTAATTTAAAAAAAAAATTGTGGTGGTGAATAATTTTGTTTTTATTTATCAATAGTTAGACCTATAATACGATACATTTATACGTTGTACAGTACCTATATCGTGCACAAGTTAAATGAACTCGGTTACAGTGTTGTAGTAGTAAAAGAAGTTATGATATGTTCTTTGAACCACTAATTACAAGTTTCTGAATGAAATCATCTAAATAATGATATGAAAGTGTATATATTTTCAAATTAGAAACGCCAATTTAGATGACACTCATATTCAGAGGTGCTATCACAATCCAAACTAGTATTAAAAACCTAGATATTTTTCCGATTTATCGGTAATTACAGTAGAACCTCGATAACACAAACCTCGATAATTTCAAAAACTAATCTGTTTCCTTCCCCTCATAGCCCAAAACCTTGATAACTTAAAATACGCTACCTCTATAACTTAAACTAATAATTTCAGTATTAGCTCTCAGTTACTTAAAGAAATGTTTCGACGAGCTCTATAACATAAACTGTCTGTCAATGAGTAGTTTCGAATGAATGTATAAAACAAAAAGTTTCTCGAAATTTATTGCTGGCACGTGTTTACAAGTTAAACTGTCAACAGAAGCGATAAGTATACAGTCACCTATTGTTTCTTTGTAATCCCTAGAAGCTGTATTTGCGGTGGTTAGGACAACGGCTTACTTGGATCCTTAATTTGTTGACCACTGTCCAGGAAACTGCTGTGTGATAAAAGTTACCTAAATAAAATGAGTTCAAAATGACAATTAACAACATTAACATATATTATAAATTAAAAGCGAAAGAAGAAGTGAAAAGTCTCTATTTATCATAGAAAATCAAACTGATTTAGTAACCGCGAACTGTTTATAAGAAAAAAATATCACAGACTTTTTCGGTAGACTAAAGTTTACATAAAGTTTTATTTTTATGTATTTTATTTTACCACTTCGTCTGACACATTCGGGTAAAAATATTATAGGAACTTTATATTAACTCATCAATCACTCTCTAACATAAATCCTTGATAAATTAAAAACTCTATAACTTAAAATATTTTGTATTTCCCTTGGTTTTTAACTTAACGAGATTCTGCTGTACATGTTTCTTTGTGGACGCCTGAAATCAGTCAATAGCAATATTGGTTTCATCCACTTTAACACGCTATTTTATGTGTAGCTAAACTCGTACTATAGAAGTAAGTGATAGAAATAGCGTGTATAGATTATGTTGTATGAAAGATGGGAATGGAATAATAATAATTTATCTCAAAACTTACGTTTTACGAGATTTCACCAGAAAATGAATTAACGTTGCGAGAAGAATACGGTCAATTCAATAGCCATTTCAATACGATCAAACCTATCAAAATACATAACTTTTGTTGTCTTTTTGATTTAATCGTGTGAAAACATTGCTCTCCAAAGATCGTGATTAAAGTGAAGGAAAATGAAATAATGTGAATTTTTTAATAAATGGCAATGATTAAAAAAATGCTTTATTTCAGGCATATTAGTAGTCCGGTGAAGCTGTTAAGACCCTGCTAGGTCAGTTCGAATAGCTTAGTCAGTTCGAAAAAAATAATATATAATAATTCAGTTTTGTACTAATTATCGTATTATCCTTTTACTCTGCTTGTATTAAAATTATTTCATAGCATATTTTATAAAAAAAGTTTTTTTTGATGCTTAATTAAACGTCTTTATTTTGCAAACGGTAATAAAGTTTACAGCGCTTAAATAATATAATTACACTACTTATCCTTACTTTTAGAATTTACTAAAGGAGCTTAATTGATTTTTGATATAAATCTAAGTTCAAACGTGTAAATATGGTCAAATTGTTTCCAACAAAATGGAATTTTTGAGTTACTTCATTTTTTCATTAAATGTGCGTTTTGTACCTACTTTTAGGTATTTGTATACGCAATAGAAAATAATCTACTGCTAATCATATTAAAGACTAGCCTCTGCCCGCGAATTCGTTCGCGTGAAATAGTTACTGTGGGCTAACGATAGCACGTAGAGGAAGCTCTCAAGAGGAAAAAATCCCCGATTTTGAAATATTTTTCATTGGTGTTCCGGTCCTATTTGCCTTAGCGTATATGTATAGCCTATAACCTTCCTCGACAAATGAGCTATTATATAACACTGAAAGATTTTTTCAAATCGGACCAGTAGTTCCTAATATTACCTTTACCTCTTTATAATATTAGTATAGATATTTATTACAAACTAGCTGTGCTCGCATCTGCGTGGAACCTAATGTAAAATTGACTAATAAAATCATCGTCCATTTACTTATCTACTTTGCTACTTTGCGACTTTAAGTATGGGGATACTTAAGTCGCGTCGTCATTAAAATCACAATAACTTTTGATAGAGTGAACCGATGATAATGAAACCAAGACTAAATGTTACTCGAGGCTATACTTTATGATTTTCTTGGTTAGGTTTTATCATGAACGCAGTACTTTAGCAGTGGTACGTGATCATACAAACAGATAGACAGACATTTCTAAAATTATTGAAAAGTATTTTAATACTTATATCAAGACCAGCAACAATTTTTTTCACAAAAATTCAAAAAGTACATACAAGTTAGATTTACATTCATATTATATATACCTATATAAGTATATATTATTGTACTCAACAATAAAATTAAATGAATTGTGTAGACTATGTATTATTCTGATATATCTATCTATACATATTATAAAAGGCTAACGCGACGAAGTCTGTACATTAAATATTTTAAAGAAAAAATACTTTGGGAGGGCTTAGAATCAATGACAGAACACATTTCCATGGTTTTTAAAATTTTTGTTTGTCTGTCGATTGCAAGGGAATTACGCAAATACTACTGGACGGATTTTGACAAAATTTAGTATGTATGTATAATATACACAGGTATAACATTTAAAATGTTTTACATATATAACACATTAGTATATATGTTTATCTTGCTTATAAGAAACACAGAAAGAAGACATTTACGCGAGAATTACTGGACACATTTTCACAAAATTTGGTGTGATAGAAATTTACATAGCGTTGCAAAATATAGAACTGTTTTACATATATGTACACATATAATACATTCGTATATATGTATATCTTACATGTAACAAAACACAAAAGAGAAGGCTTATTATAGGGTGGTTTAATATGTGAACAATTTTGATATCTGGAACTAAAACCTCTCACTGTGCATCCGCCAAAAATAAACGTAGCAATAATGTTTTTCAAATAGGTATACGACGAACAACTAGATACTGTAGTGCCATGCTGCGTCTCGGAGTACCAAAATCGTTGACAAAGGGTGAGGCCAATGAAATCGCCGATGTCGAGTTTTATTACACATTACAATCCTATGATTTGAATAATCACTGTTTTTATACTTAATTGAAATTTCACGCGGACGTAGATCTAATAGGCTATATTAGGTACTCTAAAGTGTCATAAAAATCCGTTTACCTATCTAGTTGTAATGAGAAGTAGCAACAAATATCAGTCCATATTTACAAACTCTTATTTATAATATTACAGGCTTCTATATAGGCTGTAGTTACTTTGGGCTAACGGTAAAAAATACCCAGATTATGAAACATTCTTCATTGGTGCTCCGTTCCCATTGGTCTTAGCGTGATGATATAGGCTATAGCTTTTCTTGATAAATTAGCATAAGGAAACAAACTCTTCAGCTTTATAAGATAGATTAATAGCAGTATTTTCATCTTTCGATCTCAGATGTATGAAAGTGAAAGAAAGAAGAAAGAAAGAAATATTTTTATTCATAAAGCACAACATAAAATACAAGTATACAAGAATGGACAAAAATATGCATATCTGTGCATTATGAAATGGTGTCCAGCTCAGCATATGCTAGCGTTATGAGAAACACTAAGCGCTGATTTTCAGCTGAAACCCAATGCAAGTCACGGTGCGTAAAAAACTAATTAAAATTATAAAATATAATATATATAGGGAGAGTAAGTAATGTACAAAAAATAATACGGTACATAAAGAGGTAATAATATATATAGGGGAAATTAATGAAATAAAAAAGTAGGATACATAAAACAACATACAATAGATGCAATTGCAGGCGTGTCTAAAATATATATATGCAACTCAAATTGGATGCAAAACCTTTAATTTACAAACATTGCGATAATAATAAAAACTTTTTATAATTAATTTTAAATGTAAGTAATGCGTTAAGATTGCGCATTGGAGGGGGTAGGTCGTTCCAGCATTTGGTAGCAGCAAACTTAAAACTGCCTCGAAATGAGGTGGTAACATGGCGATGAGTACATAACATATACTTAGAAGCTCGAGTTCTGTAACTATTCAGATCTCTTGCCCAAACTAGTTTCTCATAAAGATATTCAGGCTTCCCGGTTTTTATCACACCGAATAATAGTGTGGCTAGGTGTAACTGCCTCCTATTTTCCATTTTTAGGAGTTGTCCTTGGTTTAGAAAAGGCGTAATATGAGTTCGTGGTGGAATATGAAAACAGAAACGCGCGCAGGCATTCTGTACCCTTTGTATAAGCCGTTTTGTTTTATTAAGAAGAAAGTGGGCGGACATGTTACAGGAATACAGAACTATATTGAACAACTATAAAAGAATGGTTTGTAATATGTGTATAAAATGTGTGAATACCGAGACACCAGCCAAAGATGAGAGTGGAGGGCAGGGCCGGATTTAAATTTGTGCCACCCTGGGGCACTGAAGAAAATGCCGCCCTATGACTTAAATTTTATTTTAATAGTTTTGCTATCTTATTTTTTAAGGAGACACCAGCCAAAGATGAGAGTGGAGGGCAGGGCCGGATTTAAATTTGTGCCACCCTGGGGCACTGAAGAAAATGCCGCCCTATGACTTAAATTTTATTTTAATAGTTTTGCTATCTTATTTTTTAAGAATTAGAATAACTAATTGATTGCAGGAAATTTATTATGTATTATATATTATTTATCATACATTATGTTTTATTTATATTTATTCTTTATTTACTCATATGTTATATATTATTTATTATATACTATAGTAATATAAAAAAAATATTTTTATTTTTCTTAGAATTATAAATTTTGCACTAAGAACGTCTTATATTAGTATTGCATTATTTTTTTCACAGGCAAACTCGCCTAACTTTTTGAATTGCAAACTGGTCGATTAAATCTTCACAATCTAAACGTTGAAGCACATCTGATTCTATGCATAGAATAGCTAAGCTATTTAGTCTATTTGCACCCATTGTAGAACGTAAGTAATTTTTAACTCGTTTTAAACAAGAAAACGATCATTCTGCGCTACAGTTTGTTACGGTTAAAGTTATAAATATTCCATAAGCGATTTCTACGTTTGGAAACTCAGTGGAAAGGGCGTTTGAATGCAGAAGTTTCAGAAGATCAGATGGTGATTTTTTTCAGTTTTGGATAAGTAACTTGTACTGCCAGATCCTTTATTTCCAAATTTTCTAATATGTTCTTCGAGAAATGGGTCAAAAGAAGAAAGAAATTCCATCAGCATCAAAAAGTTGCCATTGTTTGGTGAGCCAAATTTCTCATTACTGCCTCGGAATGGAAGTCCTCGAGAAGCTAGGGCTTTAGTGGCAGCCAATACTCTTCTTAAAACATTTCTCCAATACGAGATTTCTGTCTCTGTTTGAATAACTAAGTCATGGTCTATTCTATTCTTAGTATCTGACTTTTGCTTAAGTGTTAATATGCATTTTTTATGATTTTTAGAGTTTTCATGCTCATTAACACGAACGCCTGCATGTTTCCTATCATTAAATCCGATTTCACCATTAAATGAACAGTCAACATCAAAAAGAAGATATGCTGCACAGAATACCGATCCTTTACTAACTGAGTAAACAAGCCATGGACGTGGAACTTCTTCACCGTTAATAAGTCGTCTAACAAATAGTGATTCTGAAAGCCATCGTGAAGTCCCGTCGTTGTAATCACGTTTTAAACCGGAGAAATTAATTTTTTTATTTTGTTTACACCCATAGGTAGCTACATGATCTCTAGTAAAATCGTTTATTATCCATTCTCCTGGATCATCGCTTATCACGAATAAGTTTTGCGATGCAACCTCCTCTACATTTATTGTTGGAACTGTAGCTTCAGGTTCATCTTCATGGTTGATATTCTGTGGCAGCAAAGGATTCGTGGTACTGTTAGTACTATTACTCGTAGACGGAGTCTGTTTCGAAATTGAAGTAAACCGTGCACCACCACCTGACAAAAATTACCATCGTTCGATTTACATCATTTTTACAATAAATAGCGATTGCTCATAACGACAACAAAATCATTATTATATTCTGTGAAATATGGAACTCTCGCGACAAACCTGCATGATCCAAATTTGTACAATCTTTATTTATTGATTCTGATTTCTGGATTACACATTCTTTCTTTAAAAAAAAATCATCCAACTTAGGAGTTTTACTCAAAATCTCTTGCTCCTTTTTACTTTTGTCCAAAGCGCGTTTTCGGTACACATATCCACTTAATTTTTTGCGTCCATCAGCCATATTCAAAAATTAATTTCAAATTTATGCTCAACAAAATTGAAAGTCTTTGCAGGTTAGATTCATCTAAACGTCAAATATAAAAGAAACTATATTGCAGAAACCTAGTTACATTTGTATACTGACTGTAGGTGGCAGCGTGTGTAGTTGACAGTTGATTTGGTTCAAAAATATAAAATTGTTCTTTTAAATTTAAATTAATTAGTGTTATTGGATAATTCTCCAATTTTAGAAAAATTCATTAATCAATGAAAGTTTCTGTTATCAAAAAGACATACATAATTTGAAAATATTTTTAATTCTTCAAAAAAACTACATAAATTTATCAATTCCAGAAAATAAAAATATCAACTTTAATTTTTTCAAACCTTTATGGAAATAAATAAATTAAACTATTTGTATAGTTTTTACTTAAATTTTCTATATTATAATATACACAATTTTAATTTGATACATAATACTTAAATTATATTTCTTGAAAGATAAAATGTTTATTTAAAAGAATTAGTTAATTATATATTGTATAGAAAATTTGTTCTCACTTTCCAAATTTTGCCGCCCTACAAAATTTGCCGTCCTGGGCACTAGCCCCGACTGCCCCTAGTGTAAATCCACCACTGGTGGAGGGAAAGGTAAGTTGCGTGGGATAAAAACGGTGATTTGTAAATAATTTCATATAAATTAAAATTCATATAATCAATATTCAAGTTTTATCAATATTCATAAATCAATGTTCAAGTTTTTTAACAATGTGTAAGTAGTAACCGGGCACTGGGACTTCCCCTAGAGACTTGAAATCCCCGTAGATTCGATGCTCGACGCAATGATTGAACTCCTGGTCTATGGTCTTAGTTAAAGACGAGAGCCTGTGTGGGTAAGAACAAAACCGGAACTCGCTGGAACATGTAAACCGTTATTCAGAAATTTGAAGCTCAGTTATTACACATCTATACATATTAAATAAGAATATAAATCTAGCGTGTCAGTACTTATTAAGTTTTTGGGAAAAAAATTGTTGCAGGTGTCTAGAAAAATAGATGTCTAGGATAACCCGTAGTAATAATTTCTATCGTTTACAAATTATTAAAAAATAATTGGGTATCTGCGAAACCATTTCAGATAATGTCAATGCTTATAAAATTAAATATTTTATTTATACTATTCAATGCAGATCAAAATTGTCAATTATCACATATCAAAAATAAACTTATCAAAATCGATTCAGTTATTTCAAGAATCAGCGCGGACAAACAACAGACATTTTATTTTTGTACCAAATGTTGTTTGAAATATTGTGTTTTTAGAAACGAGTAATTATTTTTAATAGTGTCTGAACCGATTATTCAAAGCGAACAATATATTTCTTGCAATATGTATTTTGTGAAAATAATATATTCTATGTAAAATAGCTAAAAATGATCAAAAATTTTGTATTTGGATTGTAGTCCAGAAAGCTTAGTACGAAGCATAGTTCATAGACTTTTTTGGTTATCGAATATGATAGAAATATATCTTTTCTTTTATATATTTTGTATCGGTGAATTAAGCCAATAAAATCTGGAAAGATATTGCTATTTTTGGTAAAAATAGTAATACAAATAAATTAGCGGTACTCAGATACTGATTTATATTATACCAGCTTCTGCGCCACGATTTCGTCCACGTGGAATAGTTAATTTGGGTAACACGCAGCGGAAGCTCTCAAAAGGAAAAAAACGATTTTGAAACATTCTTCATTGTTGCTCCGCTCCTGTTGGTATTAGCGTGATAATATATAGCCAATAGCCGTCCTCGATAAATGAGCTATGTAACAATAATTAATTTTTCAAATCGGATCAGTAGTGAGTTTACCCCTCACAACCTCACAAACCTCTTTATAATATTAGTAATTAGTATTAGTATAGATTATTGCCCGGTTCCTATATTCAACTAGTCGTTAATAGACATCAGTAATCTATGTATTAATATTTTACTAAAAGAATATTACCCAAAGTCTATGGAATCATTAACGAAATTCGGCTTGTTGAACTTAAAATCGAATGTAGCAAGTTCAAGTTTCTCATCAACGTAGTGTAGCGATACTTTTGTATCTAATTTGCGTTTATACTGGAAAATTAAGAATAAATCTATGTATTAAACTAGACTTGTCAATTTTCAAATCGAATGTAGCGAGTTCGGGTTTCTCACCAACTTATTGTAGCGATATTTATCTATTTAATTTGCATTTATACTGGAAAAGTAAGAATTAAAATGTGTATTAAACTCGACTCATCGAACTTCAAATTGAATGTAGCGAGTTCAAGTCTCTCATCAACGTAGTTTAGCGATATTTTAGTGTCGAATTTGCGTTTATACTGGAAATTAATATATATATGTATTATCGCAAACACATTTTAAACGGTTCACCAACCGCAGCGCCACCTACCGGGTCCAATTGTGGATCTAAACCGTTCTCGGATCCACTGGAACACGCACACAAAATTTTATGAAAATCAATCCAGCCGTCTAGGAGGACTTCAGTGACATACACACGTACAGAAGAAATTTATATATAGATTATATAAGTTCTAAAAAGTCGTTGTGATCTAGTGGTTTAACCGGTGGAATTTCAATCGGATATCCGCAGGTTCAAACCCGGCATGTACCAGCGAATTTTTACGAATCCGTATACATTTACCAACCTAAATCGGTAACACTATTGGCACAAGGTGAAGGAAAACCTCGTGAGGAAACCTGCACCTGAAAAATGTTCTTGTATGTGAGAAAATATAGAACTGTCGATTCAAGGACTTTGAAATCGCCAATACTTCGTGGGCTGGCGTGTTAATTATGCCCTTACTTTCCTTCGGGAAGAGGCCTATGGCTCTACAGCGGGTTTCTTAGAAGCTGATAACGATGTGATACATCGTGATACAAAACAGCCCAAAGACACATAGTTGATCGCGGCCATTGGACACTTTATGAACGGTGACTTACTTCGTTACCTGTAACTTTGTATACCAAGACATCAGCCGTCTTATTTTCACTTGTTATAATCAAAATTATAATACACTTTTTAATGTTACGTATTTTACAGAGATACAACAAAATACTAACATTATAGTATGCATTGTATTTTGGTGCTGGATGTCCGTCAATAATAGCGTCATAGTTCCTGTGATCGAGGAGTAGTAAGCCGCCCGGTTTAAGGCACTTTGTGAAGTTGGATAAGCACTCTCTCTGTTCAAGTCGATCGTAGACGTTGGAAAGAGTTCCCCAAACAAATCAGGGCGTCAAACAAAGTGTCTGTTAGCAAAGTTCCGAGGTCAACCGTCAACGTTTTCCAGTTTGCTTGTTTGATAACTATAAGGTAAAGAAAACAAGTTGCCAATATTGTTATAAAACTGTATTCCGTAAGAGCAAAGCGAAAATATATAAAGTGTGTTACGCAAAAACTACTAGACAAATTTTGATGAAATTGCAATATAAATCTCAAGTAAATTTGAAAACCATCTCGGTGTGCGCTGCGCAAGTCGAACGCTAATAAACCGATTTTGAAACATTCTTCATTGGTGCTCCGTTCCTATTGGTATTAGCTTGAACGATATATAACTTATAGTCTTCCTCAATAAATGAGGTATCTAACATTGAAATTTTCAAATCGGATCAATAGTACCTAAGATTAGCGCATTCCAGCAAACAAACTCTTCAGCCTTATAATATTAGTATAGAAAAATAGATTGATAATATCCAGTACCGTTCGAGTTCAACTTTATAAGGTTGGTGCACCTAAGCATCTTTCATGCAATCTTCACTCTATGGTCCTGTGAATCAACTTCTATACCTTTGAAAGAAGACCCTAAAAGTTTTGATACATATCCATTTTGTTGTTATTTGATTATTAATAACAAACTAACTTTTAACCGTGGCTTTGGTCGGGTAATATACATTTGAGTTATTCTTCGGAAACAGTACTTCTTTCTGGATGAAAGTTTCCCTGCATCCTTTTTTGTATACTTAAGAGTATAGAGTTAGGAGTATTAGGAACAACGTATATGCAAAATTTCATGATGATCGGTTAAGAAGTTAAGCCGTGATAGCTTAATAAATCAAGATACTAATCTACATTCATAATTACATTATTAGTAGATTTAAGATAATAACAAACTCCTTTGAAGAAGCGAACGCTACACTACGCACTGATGTAGTGTACAAATGAAAGAAATTATAACACATGAGAGACAAATGTTCTTATAGAAAAAATATGTGTATTAAACTCGACTTATCAATCTTCAACTATAATGTAGCAAGTTCAGGTTTCTCATCAACGTACTGTAGCGATACTTTTGTATTTAATTTACATTTATACTGGAAATTAAGTACTACTGTATGTGGGAAAACATAGAACTGTGGATTTTTTAGTGTTTGTAATCACCAATACGTCGTGGGCTGGTGATTATGCCTATATATTCAGGAAAAGGCCTAAGGCCCTGCTGATGATGATGGTGAACTACTAAGAAAATATAGATATATTTTCAAAATGTTTGGTCTGTTTTTTGGGTTCGGGCTAATCTAGACAACTAAGACACTACTACGATAAATTTGTTATGAAGAGACTTCTATTGAATTTTTATCAGAGAGCGATTTATGCATCATTTTCAATGATCTGATATAGAGTTTAGTGAAAGGCGTTGTTTAATCAGAGAAACTATGAATAATCATTACTTACTCCAATCTCTATATCTTTCATCATGTTCATTATTAAGTTTTGCTTTCCGGGCAAAGTCTAACATATTATCAGAGGCGTCAGTCGAAACTAATTCAAACCCTTGCTCCAATAACAGTATTGAATCGATGCTGAAATGGCATATGAGGAATTTATTTATTTATTTATTCCATATAGGTCCTTCACAGCTGACAATATGTATTAAATAAAGAAAAAAAATACAATGTCTTCAATACGCCAATTACGAAGTACACAAATTATAACAATTTTTATTATTATTATTAGAGAGTGAACAGATTTCCTTTAACGAAAATCTAGGTAAAAGTATAGGTGTGTGGGGTGCGAGTGTGTGAGTGTGTGGAGGCGTGTGTATAGAGTTTTGTTTTATAAGTGAGAGTGTATAGTATGGGTATGTATGTTTGTGAAAGGTGAGCGTATTAGTGTTAGGTATACATTGACGATGAAATTACAATTATGGCACTACTTTTTCCGGGACAGAGATTGTAGTATTTCATTTCTGTAAGAATAGCGAGAAGTGCTAAATGGATCTAGTTCAGAGAATTTGCTGTTATATATGTCTGGAATGCGAATAAATGGCGACATTTGCGAGTATCTAGTTTATAACATAGAGAAGCAGTAACAACAGTGCTGTGTAAATAAGTTTTTAGTTACAATTTTTATTTTAAACATCTCAATAAAATTATTTGTTCCAGTTCTTTAACATAACATTATACAGAATATAATTTAAATGTCTACAAGTAAAAAAATTACCAACAAAAACTTTTCTCTTTATCGTTTGGATATTTTTAAGCTTAAAGATTATATATATTATAGGGTGGATCTGAATATAAATATTTGAACGATGGTGAGGTCTGGAAATGACGCCCCTCTCTGTGCATCCATGAATAAAGTTGTGATGTATGTAATGTCGGTATGTGTAAATAACAATATATGTATACACCGTCGCACGCAATAAATCAGTTCCGCATAGATTGTGTCTCAATTAACACCCGAATTTACAAAAGTAACTATCTAGGTTTCTAAAAACATGTATTATGAAAATATGATGAAACATGAACCAGATCGAGTTTTTTGGCGGTTCTTCTTGATGACTGGGTTGTTTTCCGAACCCGTGGTAGTTTTAATAGAATAAAGAAATTTTGATTTTGATATTTTATATTATTTTGGAAAAAATTGTTTTTGGCAATAAATAGCGAAAATATTGGAATATTTCATAATAAATTCCCTTATATACCGACATAGTGTGGATTGATATAATAAGGAATAGTACGGAGTGCATAAATTATCATATTGAGCAAGGACCGCTACTGCCATAAGCTTTGTGCTGCTAAGAAGCAATAGTGGAAAGGAAGTTGCATTTTATTTTATTTTAGTTCTTAAATTTTATTCCGTATATAGTAAATAAATATATATTTATTTCAATATTTATCCTACTAGTATTATGATTTATTGTATTTAGGGCGTTACGTCTTAATCCCAAGGAGGGTTGATGTCAGGCAGGCGGCCGATCGTAAAAATTAAGTCAAATCGTACTTCACAACATGTTAAGTATGAAAACTAGATTAGGGTTTACTCAGGGTAGGACTCAAAGTAAGAAAGGAATTCGGGATGTACGGTTGAGATTTGCGAGTTGGAATGTGGGAACAATGACTGGAAGAGGAAGAGAATTAGCTGATGTCTTGCAAAGAAGACGCATAAATGTGGCTTGTTTGCAAGAGACGAAATGGAAAGGGACGAAAGCGAGAGAGATTGGTATAGGATATAAATTCTACTACTGTGGGAGTAACGGTAAGAGAAATGGTGTAGGAATTGTATTAGACAATGAGCTTAAGAAATGTGTGACGGATGTAAAAAGAGTAAATGATAGATTAATATTGGTGAAATTATTGATAGAACAGATGACGGTCAATATAATAAGTGTGTATGCGCCGCAAGCTGGGTGTAATGAGGCTGTAAAAGAAAAGTTTTGGGAAGATTTTGATGGGGTGATGATTGATATTCCACAGAATGAGGATATCTACATCGGAGGTGATTTTAATGGGCATGTGGGAAGAGAGAGTGGAGGTTATGAGAGAGTGCATGGAGGCTGGGGTTTTGGGAATAAAAACAAAGAAGGTGAAAATCTCATTCAAGCTGCAGTTGCTTTTGACCTTGCCATAGCTAACACTTTTTTCCAAAAAAGAGACCAGCACTTAATCTCATACAATAGTGGTAATCACACTACCCAAATTGATTATTTTCTCTTACGAAGAAATAATATTAAAATAGTGCAAGATTGCAAGGTTCTGCCTGGAGAGATATTAGCTACTCAACATCGTCTATTAGTGTTAGATTTAAAAATAAAATTAAAACTTGCTGGAAATCAGGCGAATGCTCCACCCAAAATTAAATGGTATCTAATAGAGAAAGATGAGTATGTGAAAGAATTTAGAACAAAAGTTGTTAATAAAATGATAGAAATGGAAAATATGGAAGCGAAAACTGTTAATGAATGTTGGAATGAAATGGCAACATGTGTAAGGAACGTAGCAAAGGATGTTTTTGGTGTAACGAAAGGAAGAGGAAAGATAGATAAGGATACTTGGTGGTGGAACGAAGACGTACAAAAGGCTTTGAAAGAAAAAAAAACTGCTTTCAATGAATGGAAATGTATTGAAGACCAAGATAGTACGATTAAAGAAAATAAGAGAATAATGTATGTAGAATGTAGAAGAAATGCAAAAAGGGCAGTTGCTATTGCTAGAGCTAAAGTACAAGATGATTTGTACCAATCACTAGAGAGCTCACAAACACAAAAATATTTGTATCGATTAGCAAAAGTAAGAGAAAATAATACAAGAGATATTACACACGTTAAATGTATAAAAGACGATGGAGGAAAAGTTTTGATGAATGATGAGGACATAAAGAGTCGTTGGAAGAAATATTTTGAAAGACTGATGAATGAAGAAAATGACAGGACCGGAGAGTTAGAGACCGTACCGTCAAATTTAGGCGTTGTACAAGAAATAAGTGAGGATGAAGTAAGAAAAGCTGTGAATGGTATGAAAAACGGAAAAGCCGTTGGGCCAGATGGCATACCGGTTGAAGTATGGAAGTTTTTAAAAGTAGATGGGTGGATGTGGCTGACTTTATTTTTTAATAAGATATTGCTAGAGGAAGCGATCCCAAATGAATGGCGCGATAGCGTAATAGTGCCTATCTTTAAGAATAAGGGTGATGTGCAGGACTGTAACAATTATCGAGGAATAAAGCTGATGTCACACAGTATGAAGATTTGGGAAAGAGTGATAGCGAGACGAATAAGAGATGAGACTGAAGTGACTCCGAATCAATTTGGGTTTATGCCTGGACGTGCGACATCTGATGCCATTTTCGCACTTAGGCAACTGTGTGAAAAATACAGACGTGTACATAAGAATTTGCATATGGTGTTTGTTGATTTGGAGAAGGCATATGATCGAGTACCCCGAGATGTTCTGTGGTGGGCACTGAAAAAAAAAAGAGTGCCTGAGAAGTACCTACAACTTATTCGTTGTATGTACAGTCAAGCCAAAACACACGTTAGGTCCGAAGCTGGAGTTACCGATAATTTCAATGTGGCTGTAGGTTTGCACCAGGGTTCAGCTTTAAGCCCTTATTTATTCCTTCTTGTTATGGATGCGTTAACATCAGACATACAGGAGGAGACACCCTGGTGTATGCTGTTTGCTGATGATATTGTTCTTGTCGGCGAAGATGCTACCGAGGTCCAGAGTAGGCTGGTAAAATGGCGAGAAAAACTGGAGAATGTTGGTTTGAAAATCAGTAGACTAAAAACTGAACATTTGTTTTGCGACTTCGGTGGTCCATCCAGCTTTTCTCCTATAGCTTTAAATGGTATAGCCTTACCAACCTGCTCTGATTTCCGGTATCTCGGTTCTCTGATCCAAAACGATGGTTGCATAGACAAGGACGTGAGGAATAGGATAAATGCAGGGTGGATGAAATGGCGAAAGGTGTCTGGTGTCGCTTGTGACCCACGAATGCCCTTGAAACTCAAAGGGAAGGTGTATAAAACTATTATAAGACCAGTAATGTTGTACGCATCTGAGTGCTGGGCGACTAGAGAGACGGATGAGAGAAAACTACATGTGGCAGAGATGCGAATGTTAAGGTGGATGTGTGGTGTAACTAGAATGGATAAGATTAGGAATGAATATATCAGAGGAAGTTTGAAAATAGCACCAGTAACAGACAAGTTAAGGAGTAATAGGTTAGCATGGTATGGGCATGTTATGAGGAGAGATGAAGACCATGTAACTAGAAAAGCTTTGAGTATGACGGTCGATGGATATAAGAGTAGAGGAAGACCGAAAAAAGGATGGATGGATTGTGTGAAAAATGATATGTGTGTAAAAGGTGTGTTGACTGAGATGACATCTGATAGGCGAGCGTGGAAAAGGAAAACATGTTGTGCCGACCCTACTTAGGTGGGATAAGGGTAAGAAGATGATGATGATATTTTATATTATTTTGCGTCTCCCATAAAAATCGATTTAACAAAGTTCTATTAAATTACATTGTTCTTAACGGAATACGTCTTGCACTAGTCAGGCCGACCTTATCACGATTAAGGTATGAAAATGACTGGAATATAATATATACAAATAGGTATTACTCTCATTATTATAGATTCATTTGTCCCTGAGTCATAGAATTCTAAATAACAAAGATACTTTTGTTATGTTATTTCCATAACAAACTTAGGTTGAAAGGCGGACTATCTTAGAGTTACTATTAAGACCTCAAATTTACAGGGATTTTTTTTATTAATTCGGAAGCGTTTGATCCTCCTGGAAGCAAAAAAAAAATTGTAACCACTTCTGCTAAGGACTAATCTACTACCTAGCCTAAAAAAAGGTCCCTTAGAGTAAGTACCTATGTATCTACCGTGTTAGTGTGCACGTGTGAAATGCAATTTCGTCTGTATTGTTAACTAGTGGGGGTCACTGTATCTAGTAAGCAACGGGCTCGAAGGACCCATCATCAGTGGTCACGGCAAGTGTACGGGAATGAAGTTAACCGTTTTTTTAAGCCCAAATGCAGCAAACAGGCAGACGGCCCACCTGATGGAAAATGGTTACCGTCGCCTATGGACAACCGCAATACCAAGAGCATCATTGCTGTGTTGCTGACCTTGAAGAGCGCGTTTCAATCCCTATTGAAGAGCCCCGTATCGTTATACATGCAGTAGAGCACACATATATCTAATGTCTCTAGTCTCTAGTCTAGTCCACGTGTTAATTCGGGATCGTCAACAATACCAATAGCTCACCTTTGCACGAAATCAAGAGGAGAAAGTTGGTAGGCCGGAGCACGAGCCCAGATGTGTGAGTAGTACTTCATATAAGGACGTACTTGCGCTTTGTAGAGCACAAGTCGTTGTCTTGGTGTGCATTAATGCTTGGACCGGTTGAGAGACCAAGTTTTTTCGATGCCAAATTGGCATTGCTTTCCAAATTACTCCGGAATTGTACATTTCTAGATATTTTGTCTCTAAGGACCCCGATAGTACTACGAATTTTTAGAGAAGTGCTCTGGAATTTAGTTACTATTACGAATGTGGTTTTTGCTCCACGGTGCAAATCGTGGCTTTATCATTTACTCTTTACTCTTCGAACGTAATTAGCATCATATATATTGTGCCAACGCTATTGACATTAAAAATAATAATATAATTTTATTTTCCAAACTCACCCAGTTCCACAAGCAACATCGAGTACTTTAACACAGCCGTGTCTGCGTAGTATATCACCAAAGAAATGCTTATATTCATATGTGCGTTGGTCCACGCTACCGATCAACTCGTCGTATAACAAAGCCGCTGAATATTGGTCCCTGCTCAACTCCTTCCTCAAATCCTCGATTGTTGTATGATATACTGCAGTAGCTGCCATTGTATACAAATTAACTGGAATTCAAATTGTTCATAACATGTTAATCAAATTTATAGCAATGAGAATTTCAAGGCGCAAGCAGGGTTTATTGCACACATCTGAGAGTGAAGACGACTGCTTAATAGAAATGTATGTACGAAACAGAATAAACTTAATAAATAAAAATATATAAATTATATTATCTGTAGAAATATTGTATGTATTGCAAGTAATCTGTATTGTAGACGAAAAGAGAGTTGAAAGGTTTCGATTTGTTGGTGGTATGAAAAAATGACTTTACACGTCAATAGCGTTAAATAACAAAAAAATGAAAATAAGGCAAAATTAGATCTCATATTCAGAGACTGTGGTCAATTTCTAATCTTATAAAGCATAGCTGTGCCTGCGACTTTGTCTGCATGGAACCTGATGTACAAAATAGTGACTAATCTGAATGTATTTTCTCTCGTACTTAAGTAGCCTCGTCATTAAAATTACAATAACTTTTGATAGAGTGAACCGATTTTAATGAAACCAACACTAAATGTTACTCGTAGATATGTTTTATAACATTCTTGAAGATGTTTTATCCTGAACGTAGCACTTTAACAGTGATGCGTGTTCATACAGACAGACAGAAATACATTTCTATAAATGATTGCAATGTATTTCATTACTTATTCCAAAATACCAGCAATTTTTTTTACATAATCTAGCAAGTACAGACACGTTCGATTTACATGATTATTATATGTGTAGATTAAAAGTATATACAACAGCCGTGTCTTAATGGATCGCGATCACCACAACACGTAATATAATGACAAACTTAGGCTTTTGCGTTGCATTATTATCAGACGTATTTCCAATAACCAAGCAGGACTGTAGACATCTGTACCGAAGTGGATCATTACTATCACACATATGCTGAAAAATACATCACAGTAACTAGTTTAGAGTTTGTCGGTTTTCAGGATAAGTCGAGACTCTTTAACTTCTTTTCTTTCTTTCGGTGGTCGCCGTCGTTTTCATAGTTTGTGCTTACCCATCAGGCACATCGCCATTATGTTGTGCTACTAAAAAAATATAAATAAAGAAAGACAAAATCACATAATTTACCTTCGAGTTGCAAACGTCCACGCTATACCTGAAGAAGAATTGCTGTGAATTATTATTCTCATGAATTATCAATTTAAACCATGTATTTAACCCTTATGGATTCTCAGGCACGTTGGAAAAAATTACAAGTCAAATTTTAAATTAAGTAATTAGAAATCACACGTAATATATACGTTATATCTCTAAATAATTATAATACTTAGTAAGTTATTGCAAAAAATGTGTTATGATCACAAAAAGAAAGATTTAACTGGCGCTTTACGGTTAAATCACATAATAAATTTTCATTATAGGTATATTATATCAGGCACTCTTCTGTAATTAACATAGTTTTGTATTGATTTCATTACACTTGTTTAAACATTTAGATTCTTACCGATTTCTTCGCATCTTTCCATAATTCAGAAATTGGGAAGTTAATTTTGCAAATCGCAATATTACTTACAAATGTATATAAATAGAATATCTAATCAGGATATTTTACTTAATCTTATAAGAACTTCACAACACAACCATGGTATTTTAAAAACATATAAATACTCTTTCTTTATTTTATTTTTAGCAACCAATCTTCTAGTATATAGATTATTAATGTCATTGTCGAGTAGATATACCTTTTACAAGTTTCTTGCGATCATTTCATTGAACTAACAAGATGGCGGCCGTCTTGTTAGAACTTTCCAGGAAGTTGTGGCTAATCAGAATCCATGTTCCGTGGCGTTATTTCCCATCAAATTCGCTTATGCATAATAACGAAACTATTTTACGTAAAACAGTATAAATATTACAAAACATAGAGCCAAATAACATAAGATTATGAATAAAATATAAAAACCACTATATTACATTCCAAAATCCCGCCAAAAACTTCTATAAGTACTCGTATAATTACAGTGTCAATTATGATTTTTATATTTCGTACTAATTGATACTCACGACTTCGTTGTTTATTATGTCAATTGTTTTGTTATATCTCAAAGAGATAAGGTAGTGTTTTCGACGAAAACTCCGAGGCGACTTGCGGTTTTTCGACACTTCCAACAATTATCGTTAGATTTCAACCAATTTATAAAAACATCTTGGCAAATTAACCGGCACCTTCCTAATGAATCATTATATATACTAATAAAAACCTTATGAAAATCCGTTCAATAGGTTTTAAGTTTATCGCGAACAGACAGACAGACGCAGCGGAGGACTTTATTTTATAAATGTAGTGATAACAAAAGATTAAATGTGTAAGTTTGTTTCTAATATTGTGTAATAATTAACGTAGTAGGTACGTGCACGCGAGCATTTTTATTTTTCCTGTAACCTGAGTCTAATTTTGTGCGGGCCGACTTGAGAGATTGATTCCGACATAGAGGGAAAATATCAAAGTTATTGAATTATTTATTATACCCTGAATTGCATCTATTAATTATGGAGTTTTGAGCATAAGTATGCTTTACGACAAGTATTCCGAACAAAGCGGAGTTTCTACTCATTTTACTAGGCAATCTAACATTTTAATTAATAGTTCTCATTTCTTCTCATAAAATATCATTAGCATGTAGCCAAGGTATTGGGGCCGCCGGCATAAAATTTGTCCTTGTCCATATAATTATTAAATCTCTTAAAAACCGTTGTAATTACTAAAATCCTGAGATAAAAGACGTCCGTTACGAGTAACCGTTGTAAAATTTGTACCTCTATAACCATTACGTTTGTCTATATTAAATTATACAATCTTCCATATTTGCCGTTCTGTATGATCGTATAATTCTTGCTATGTAACGTATAATTCAATAGTATATAACGTGTGTAATTCTATCATATTCTCTCTACGAATGTTTCCATGCACACACGTTATATATTCCATACGGCATAATTTTAATCTATTCTATTATGTAATTCCGTACTTAATGCGAATGTAATCTATAAGTCACCCTATACTAACACACAATTCTATATAATCCATAATTCAGTAATTCTATGCATGCATAAGTCCCTATTTATCTGTTAATATACCTACATGATTCTACCTATAATTCACATATTCTATAAATCAATACATACATCATTCTATATTCAATAATTCTACACATGTTTCTACATATCCATAATTCAATCCCTATTACTATAAATAGCACATCTATAATTCCATATTCAATAACTCAATACATTCATAACATACCTACAATTCTATACCCAATTTATATCTCTATTCTATTATAGTCGCGTGAATTATCTAACAAATCTATAGTATATGTCAATAAATCTATATATATGTTCTCTATAAAATATCAATAAATCTATGTATAAAACTATATATTAGCTACTCATCGTCGTGTGCGTCGCCAACACAAGGGTTAAGCTGATCATCATAAAAAAAACTCGATAACAATGCATTTAAATAACTGTTTTCTTCGATCACAATTCTTGTTTCCTATAACTAATTATAATAAAATGAATTTACGAAGAAACAAGATATGCGTGTTGTTAAAAAATGTATTATTAAAATTAAACTTCTGTTAAAATTCAAGGAGAACGACAGGAGATAAATTATAAATCATTACAACTGATTTTTTTATTATCAACAGATTTCAATAACATTTTATACACTGAAAGTAGGTATGTCATTAGAAAATTATTAGCCTATAAAATTATTAATAATCATTATCTTAACCGTAAAATACATCTATATTTTAATATTATGAAGTAAAATTATAATCATCAGCCAGTAAGAGACCCACTATAGGACCATAAGCCTCTTTCCTCAAGGAAGGTATGGGCATAATCACCGCGCCAGCCCACGAGGTATTGGCGATTTCAAACTCTGAGAAATCCATAGTTCTACGTTTACCCACATACGCTGTCATATATATTAATACGTGAAGCCCAAACTTTGTACCCCTTTTTAAAGGAATTGCGTGAACGGATGAACGTGAAACTTGGCATAGGTAGTTAAAGTTTATATGGAGGAGAAGTGCAAAAAGCTATTTATTTTATATAAAATGCATTAGAAGAGCACGAAAGACTCCCCCGATCCCCCGAGCTGTGTTCTATGCCGCGGCGTGGGTCATACCGCAAATTGTCGCTGATGTCCCCGCGCCCCCCGCGCACTAAGCGCCCTCGCTACCCCAGGCAGGCGTCGTTGTTGATTACGCAAACAATGCCTGGAGTTCATGAATGATTATGAGAATTACACACAAATTCGATTTTTATTTGCAAAGTCTCGCGTAGCACCCATCAAGAAGACTTCATTACCTCGTTCAATGTTACCTGTGTGCAGCTGTTCCATTACAGAACTCACGAAATTTGTTTTACACACATACCTAGACAAATCACCCATTCCCACTGTTCACCTGTGGTCTGATTCAACAGTCGTTTTATAATAATTACATTCTCATTGGTCACATTGGACTAGTCCTGTTAGTTACATTCAAGAATCATTTTCTGGGGAATTTTGTCACAAGCACACAATCTTACTGACGTGTGCTCTCGTCGGGAACTTCCACATCACCTTCTTCAACAACATACGTTGCCATTGCCAAACAGTGATGGTGCCCATGGAGAAACTTAGATCGGTTGCGTTACTTATTCGTGATGTGAATTCATTTATTGATCATATAATAAATCGGATCTCCTTACTTGAAAAAAATATTGGAATTGTATCATACATTAGACATTTCACTCGCAATATTATTAACACGCCAAGGAGGTTCAATTCTAACAAATTTCGAGAATATTCATTCGCTGCCACTAATCGTAAATATCGTCCAAGGTTCATCATTAGCTAACGAAATTCAACGGCTTAAAACGAATCAACCTTTAACAATTATTTTCAGAGACGTCACTTGTTTCTACCGTTATGCAGCGGTACCTACTGATAACAAAACCATAACTATACTCCTACTAAATTCTCCAGCACTGATGGTTGCGGGCCCCATGTAAAATCATTCAAAGAAGTCGGATCAATGTAACTAAGCAGGGGCTTCCTTAACTCAGGAGTCGTGTGCTTGGAACGGCTTACGGGTAGTGCTATTTATTAGAAATCTTCACGTAACGAATATGCTGTGTATATGTGTTTTTGTATCGAACCTACAACAAGTGAGCACACAAGTAGGTAAGTACACAGCCGGGTGTGCAACCCTCTCTCTCTCTGTCCCTTTTTATCATATAACCTCAACACACGGTTGTACAGACACGTATAAATTTCGTGAAAACGTATTTGTTATTTGTGTTAGATAGATAGAGATCATACGTAAATATTTTATTATTGCAATTAAGTTTTTGAAAAATGGAAACTGCAAGTGGTGGACGTCTGAATTCAGTCCACAGCAATATATGTTTCACCAAGTTTAACTCGTCGCTTTATGACTGTCCAAATTATTTTTATACTATGCCTGTAAGATCAATAGAGGAAACGTATATCGATTATTGAAACGAAATAATAATTGATTAAAATACATTTACATAATTTGTATGCAAAGTAAATAGGTATGGGAATGTAGGAATGTATGAATGGTTTGTGTAATATATAATAATCTTTGTATATAAATTTCTTCTATACGTGTGTATGTCACTGTACTGCTCCTAAACCGCTGGACCGATTTTGATGAAATTTTGTGTGCGTATTCCAGTGGATCCGAGAATGGTTTAGATTCTATTGGACTCAGTAGGTGGCGCTGCAGATGAATTTTAGATTTTTTTTATTATCAAGGCAGGACAACGTCCGTCCGGCCCGCTAGTAATATTATAATTAGGTAAAGTTTGTGAGTTAGTGAGATTGTAGGGGGTTATCTCAGGAACTGCTGGTCCGATTTGAAACATTCTTTCAGTGTTATATAACTCATTTATAGAGGAAGGTTATAGGATATATAACATCACGCTAAGACCAATCGGAACGGAGCACCAATGAAGAATGTTTCAAGATCGGGTGTTTTTTCATCTTGAGAGCTTCTGCTGCGTGTTAGCGTTAGCCCCAAGTAACTATTCCATGCGGACAAATTCGCGGGCAAAGGCTAGTATGTGTATAACAGGTGTGAATACTGAGGGTACCACGTTAAAGAGGAGAGTAGAAAATAAAAACATCATTTCAATTTATAAATAATTTCATATAAATAAAAAAATCAATATTCCAGTTTCTTAACAACATGTAAGTAGTAGCCGGGCACCGGGACCTCCCCTATCGGCTTGAAATCCCCGTAGATTTGATGCTCGACGCGGTGATCGAACGCCTTGTCTATGGCCTGCGTTAACGACGACAACCTGTGTGGGTAATAACAGAGCCGGAAGTCCCTGGAACATTTAAAACATTATTCGGAAATTATACTTTTAATAAATTCACTAATAATAAAATAATTATTATAATTATGTTTTATGAAGTACCTAGATATATATGCTAATATGAATTGGGGACAGTTAATTTCTTATGTCCTAATTAATAATATAAATGCGAATGTGAGTTTGTTACGCTTTTATGCCCTGACTACTAAACCGATCATCATGAAACTTTGCATGTAAGTTGAAAAAGGACATATTGTTTTTATAATTCTCTAAAAATAATTACAATCTCCGACACATAAATTCGGTAAAAATACACTCGGTAAAACACTTAGACACTGAACCATATTGTATATGACGCGGCGAAGATAAAATGGCGACCATGTAGAAGTATGACGTCATCCATAGTTACATCATGGTTATGATTTGATAGATAAATCCACCAAGATCAATCGAATAAAAACGTTAGCCAATACAGAAATGCAACATTGAACGTAGTTACGAATTATCCATAGATGTGCCTAGCCTAAATATCTGAGCGAAGACGCACAGTGCCTCGTTGTTAGTCACTTTTTAAGGCATTCAGCTAATAACAATCAAGATAGACATGTACAGCCAATTAATGGTGTTGTAAAGAGTATCCATTTAATAGTAACTCTCCCAATATTGTCAGTAGTATGGACTCAGGTCAATAGTAATTCACCGATATAGTCAATAGGACGGACGCAGGTCAATAGAAAATTTCGTGATATAGTCAATAACACAGACGCAGGTCAATAGTAATTCCCCCGGTGTATATATTATAATTAAAAAATATATATATATTTACCCGCCATGTATGTCGCTTGACTTGTCGATTTTCACATCGAATGTAAAAAGCTCTGGTTCATCACCAACGAAGTGTAATAATGTTTTTGTATCTATTTCATGTTTATACTGAAAATAAGAATTAATGAGCATATAATTATAATAGACACGGACGAAAACAACGCACTAAAGTAGGAATTTCTGAAGTTAACCATTCCACTGTTGAGTTATTTTATTATTACAAATGTTATTTATAGGGTTTATTGTTATTCAAATTTACTTACATTATAGTATGCATTGTATTTTGGTGCTGGAAGTCCTTCGATCATAGCGTCATAGTTCCTGTGATCGAGAAGTAGTAAGCCGCCCGGCTTGAGGCACTTTGCGAAGTTGGATAAGCAATCTCTCTGTTCAGGTCGATCGTAGATGTGTGGGAAGGAGTTTGCCAAACAAACCACGGCGTCGAACAAAGTGTCTGGCAGCAAAGTTCCGAGGTCATCTGTTAACGTTTTCCAATTTGCTTTTTTGATAACTATAAGAAAATAGAGGAAACAAGTTTAAAAGTACTGAGACGCTCATTGCCAATATCGTGGATAAAAATGTAAAAATTCCGTAAAAGTAAAGTGACAAGTGCCCGCCTTTTCGCCGATTCGCGCCACGGTTCCCATTGTTCAAACGTGCGGCGTTCCACGATAAACAGTTACATAATGATCAACATTGAAAAGGGCCCCTTGAAAAGAATCGTTCCCATACTTTAAAAAGTTTTAGAACTAACTTTAACTAAGGTTCTTTTTGTTGTTTATTAGTATTTGTTTTGATGTTATTATTTTATATGTTAAATGTGACCATGAACTACCACCGGATTGAAGGACGTGATCCTTTAAACATTCACCTGGTATAAAGAAATGTACATAACGTCCTTGTCACAGATGATCACATTCGTGTGACCCTATCCTCTGTTGTGACGTCACATATTTTGGAAATGCTATTTTTTTAAAACAACACTAATATTTTCTAACTCTTTCACGCAAAAATGACTGACTGACGGATTTTGACTAAATTCTATCTTTATATATAAATTTCTGCTGTGCGTTTGTATGTCACTGAAGTCCTCCTAAACGGCTGGACCGATTTTAATAAAACTTTGTGTGCGTGTTCCAGTGGATCCGAGAATGGTTTAGATTCACAATTGGACCCGGTTGGTGGCGTTGCGGTTGACTTTTAGGATTTTTTTATTATCAAGGCAGGACAACGTCCGCCAGGTCCGCTAGTTAATTTGTATAATTCCTTATGTGAAAATAATATATAAAACATTTTCCTTCGTTTACTGTGTCTTAGATTCTATTGTTTATACATTACATAGTATAAAACAAAGTTCTCTGCCACGTCTGTTTGTCTGTCTGTTCGCGATAAACTCAAAAACTACGGAATGAATTTTCATGTTATTTTAACCAGTCGATAAAGTGATTTACGATGAAGGTTTAGGTGTATGATTTGTCAAGGTTTTGTGTAAATTGGTTAAAATACAACGGTAACTATCGGAACTGTCGGAAAAAGCCAAGCCGCCTGGATGTTTTCATTGCAAACGCTGCCTAATCATTTTGAGATATAACAAAACAATGTATGTTAGGATATTCCCCTTTTATATAGCTACAAAGAAGTATGTGAGGACATATATATATCTTTTAAGGATAGCCCACTATACTCATTATATTTTCTAAAAAAAGGGAGCAGTACTATTCGAAAGCAATTTAGACGTACCTATACAGTATTAATAATTATCAACTTAAATACGTTAGTTACGAGTTGATTAAGCATTTCATGCACATTCATCGTCACTACATAGTATAAAACAAAGTCGCTATCTCTGTCCCTATATCCCTATGTATGCTTAAATCTTTAAAACTACGCAACGGATTTTGATGCGGTTTTTTTTAATAGATAGAATGATTGAAGAGGAAGGTATATATGTATAATAACATCCATTAAATAGTGGAGAAATACTGTTATTTTGAGGTTTCTAATGTGATGTCGTAAATAATTACATAACCGATTCGATGCAGGACGAAGTTGCAAGGGTCAGTTAGTTATACTTGTATATATATAATTGTTCTGTCCCTGTGTATGTGACTGATCTCCTCCTAGACGGTACGACAGGTTTTGATGATTTTTTTTGTGTGTTCCATTGTATTCGACAATGGTTTAGATTCATAATTACACCCGGTCGGTTGCCCTTCGGTCGGATAGTAGGTTTTTTTTTTGTTATCAGGGTGAGACAACGTCCTCCGGGCCCGCTAGTAGTGTGTAAATGAAACTAGTTAACAGATGATTACTTACTCCAACCCCGATATCTTTCATCATTTCCATTGTTAAATTTTGCTTTCCGGGCAAAGTCTAACATATGATCAGAGCCGTCAGTCGAAACTAATTCAAACCCTTGTTCCAACAACAGTATTGAATCAACACTGAAATAATAAATTACGAATTTATATCAAATGTCATTCTATGTAAGTTTTTACTTATAATTTTTATTTTAAACATCTTAATAAGATTATTTGTTTCAGTTCTGTAACTTGTTGTAAAATTATGCAGAATAACTGTTTTTTTAGGGTCTCACAAAAAATAGATTTAACGAAGTTCTATTATATTACATTGTTCTTAACGGAACACGACTTCTTCTAGTAAGGCCGTATTTCGATCGACACACGAAAAGGAGCGGAGTATACGAGTCTACTGGCATGATGTCGACGTTGATATGTTGTTAAAAAAAGATTCCATATTCTTACAAAACTTGAGTCCGGATTTTGTTTATTTTTTAACAATATATCTCATTTTTAACGAAGTTAACTGACACCCCGATTACTCGAACATTTCTTATATATCAAACACTCGTAAGTTTTCTTAAGAAACATGTTGATTAACAGCATTTACAAGAAAGACCGACAATTAATTCTTAGAAACCTTAATTTTTTTTAGTTTTTTTACATCAACAGTATCCGTAACAACTAACGCTCATCATTCCGCATATTTTTAGATAAATTTGTTCATCATATTATTTAATAAACTACACGCTGTTGACTGGACGACCTTTTATCGCTTCATCAATCTTAGTGATATCATCATAAAATCACTACTTGAGCAAACTAACCCCATATACATGCTCTATATACACGCCTACATATTAAATTATCTGTCAGTTTTAGGCTAAGACTACCTAGTCAAAACATTGAAAAAGGTCCCTTACAGAATTTATGTAACTAATGAGTAAAGTCAGTTTCGTATGCGCTAGTGATCACTGTATCAGATAAGTAACGCGCTCGAAGGATGCATTACAGTGGATCGGACATACACTTGAGTAGCTGAGCGGTCCCGACGAGTGTGCAGGAACGAAGTTAACCGCTCGCGCTCCGCGACGAGAATCATGGTTCTATCATATATTGATTGAGATATTGTGCCAACGCTACTGACATTAAAATTAATAATATCATTTCATTTTCCAAACTCACCCAGTTCCACAAGCAACATCGAGTACTTTAACACAGCCGTGTCTCCGTAATATATTACCAAAGAAATGCTTATACTCATATGTGCGTTGGTCCACGCTACCGATCAACTCGTCGTATAATATTGCGAAATCTGAATACTGGTCCCTTTTCATCTCCCTTTTTACATCCTCGATTGTGGTGTGGTATACTGCACTAGCTGCCATTATATACGAATTAACTGGAATTATTGATATTATGTCGATCAGATTTATAGCAATGAGTGTTTCATATGTCGGAAGCAGTATGCCGCGTGAATGGAAGACAGGCATACATTTCTAAAAATGATTAAAATGTTTTTACTACTTATTTCTAGACACCTGAAACATTTTTTTTTCCCAAAAATCTAAAAAGTGCAAACACGTTAGATTTACTTTCTTATTATATGTATAGATAAAAATTATACATACAAACTTTGTCCTAATGGATCACGACCACCACACACCAAGTGTAAGACTTGCTATAATGACATACGTAGGCTTTTGCGTTCCGGAATCACCTAATGTATTTCCAATAACCAGGCAGGGCTGCAGATATCTGTACTCGACTGGTGAAAAATACGTCACTGTGACTCTTTTTTAGCATATCGGTTTTCGGGATAAGCCGAGGTTGTTCCAAATCAACAAGACAAAAAATATTCCCGTTACCTCTCGGTGGTCGCCGTCGTTTTCTCATTGTATTGTATTTACCCGTCAGGGACATAGCTGTAATTATGTCATTATATTTTCAAAAAATATAATGCTTAAAGAAAAATGCACGCAATTTACCTTCGAGCTGCGAACGTCCACGTTATAACTGTAGAAGAACTGATGTGAATTATTCTTATAAATTATCAATTTAAACCGTGCCTTTTAACCCTTACTTAGATTCGTAGACACAAAGGAAAATATTACAAGTCAAGCCTAAAATTATTTAACAAAATCTATAAAAGGTTTGTTTTAATTTGAACAACTCATATTCAAATGGTTTAGTTATGTTTTAGATACGATATTTGAACGAATCCTAAAAAAATACAAAACTCTTCGTTAAGGAGCAAATAATTATAATAATAAGTTATAAAAAATACTTACTTGATAGCAAATGAAAAGATTCAACCGATCCTCCACAATTAAATTACAGAACAGATTTTCATTATATTTTAACCAACTTATCTAATTAATATTATCTGATACAATTTACATTACCTACACTTGTGTCAATATTTAAATTCGTACCGTCCTTTCCATAATTCCAAATCGAATAGTCCATTTTATAAATATCATTATTATTTACAAATGTATATGGATAGGATAACTAATCAAGATATGGTTTGTTCTCATAAAAAAACTATTTGCTTGTAGCTAAGGGTTAAGCTGATAAAAGAATATATAAAACAAACTCGCAAACAATGCATTTTAACACGAATCTCTTTTCATCGATCACAATTATTGTTCCCTAGAACTAATTATAATGAAATTATTTTACAAAGATTCAAGATATTCGTGTCCTTAAAAAATTAATTATTAAAATTTATACTTCTATCTTATCTATTTATCTATAAGTGGAAGGAATTTGTGGTAAAACCGAAGATATTTTCTACCAACCTTGTACCTAAGGACATAAACCGCGGTACCTTAACTCAGAGAGTATTGTAATGTAAAAGGCTAGTTTCATGTACCTAAGCACCTCTAATAGAGGCCATGTTGTTCTATTGATTTTCAAACGTGTACGTAGGTAGTGTTGTGATTTTCTTGCTTGATTGCGTGTCTGTAACCTTTCATCAGCCTGTTATATACTGGTTACTCTATAAATTCGACAAATTAAAGAGTGACTGCGATCGGTCTATCACTATATGGTATGCGAAGCGATCCAAGTGTTCGTAGACACGTTTGAGAAGTTCTCTCGATAGTGGGTATACAGCGTTGAACCTCGCATGTGATACGTTTACCTGTGTTATTACACCTGTAACTGTACACTGTTACACTGTACACTGTCCCCGTACACTGGGTATTACACCTTTTATATGGTAGTCAGATGCAATTGCCATGTCCTACTGTTCTGTAAAATGGGTCTAATAATCTCATATCTCTTGAATTCTCAGCACATCAAGTAATCTATGATACTAGGAGAAAGGAGTACACATGTCAATTTTGTCACCATTTAAAAAAGTCAATGCAGTCATAAGGACTGCCGACAGAAGTGAAAACTCAAAACAATGAAATAACTGAGTTCCCCTTTGAATTTTAACATTAATTATAGTGTGAATAATATAAGTTACATAATTTTTAAATTAAAATTAATATTATTAGTCTCTTTTTCACATCTATTGACACTCCGAATAATAATTATGTGATTGACAATTCATATGCGTACATACATGCCTCTTGGGGGACGCCTGAATTCAGTCAATAGCAATATCTGTTTCACGCAGTTTAACCTATTGCTTTATGGCTTTATTTATGTCTAAATTATTTTCAAACTTTGGCCGTAAGACCAATAGAAGGAACATAACATATTGATTATTAGGGTTTCGAGCGGACAAATATCCAATTACTGGCTAGTTAAATATTTGGCTATTTAACCAGTAAAATATATTTAGAAAGGATAATTAACTACCCACGCGGCACAAAAATTTCGATCTCGGAAATTGGAGTTACGAAACTCATGATTTATTGATGTTGCTAAAGTAAGTATTAGGAATATTGACAGAATTTGTTAAGTTATGGTACATTTATATTGTGGCAACACTATGTTTCTCACTGCACGTCCATTGTGTATCCTGTTGTATCCAAGTATGTAGTAAGTGTATCCTAATAAATAATGATAAACAGATTATTGTTCTTGTCTTGCACCTTAACAGAATTATACACATAAGCTGGGTATTTGAAGAGCTTCATAATTAATTATCGTCTATATCTATACTCTATATCTTCTTCTCTATCTTCTATTCTATACATATAATAAAAATGAAGTGTCTGTATGTAATATCAAAATAAAAAATTTTGGTTAACAGCTAGTATAAACTAAAATTGCCTAAATTATTTTTTGTAAAGTCAGCTATCTGCCAGTGAAAGTTATCTGAAAATCGATCCAACCGTTTTGAAGATAGTACTGCGGGCAAAGCCACGGTTAACAGCTAGTATAAACTAAAATTGCTTAAATTACTTTTTATAAGATCAGCTATTTGCCAGTGAAAGTTATGTCAAGATCGATCGAACCGTTTTGGAGATAGCATTGCGGGCGAAGCCACGGTTAACAGCTAGTCTAAATTAAAATAAACTAAATTACTTGAAATGATGTCCGCTATCTGCTGGTGAAAGTTAGGTGAAAATCAGTCCAATCGTTTTGGAGATAGCATTGCAGACAAAGCCGAAACCGTGGCTTCGCCCGCAATGCTATCTCCAAAACGGTTCGATCGATCTTGACATAACTTTCACTGGCAAATAGCTGATCTTATAAAAAGTAATTTAAGCAATTTTAGTTTATACTAGCTGTTAACCGTGGCTTTGCCCGCAGTACTATCTTCAAAACGGTTGGATCGATTTTCAGATAACTTTCACTGGCAGATAGCTGACTTTACAAAAAATAATTTAGGCAATTTTAGTTTATACTAGCTGTTAACCGTGGCTTCGCCCACAGTGCCTTCTCGAAAACGGTTAGACCGATTTGCATGGGACTTTCACTGGTAGATAGCGAACCTAATAAAAAGTAATTGAGGTTATTCTATTTGAGACTTGCTGTTACCCGCGAGTTTGTTTGCATGAAATTTAGCAAGATTTCAACTCATTCTTTATTTTTAATAAGAGAAATAATTATCAGCTTATTGTTTACAATTCGGCATTATAATTATTAATAACATTAGTAATGACATTGACATGTCATATTATTTGCATTTATTTTTGTATTATAATTTTCATATTTTTATAACGGTTTATTATATCTAATATTATATTATTATTACTGAGAAAAATCTGAAATCACGAATCCTGAACAAAAAAAAACTGAAAACGCAGCCCTCAGGAATAGTCTAAAGTTGGCTAGTTTCCTGTTACATAAAAATAGCAATATAGCAAGCCAACCATAATCTTGAAGAACTTAGTTTTTAACCGGAACGAAAAATTGTAAGGCTAAAAGATCCCATCAGACTTCGTAACTATATGATAATAATCATAAATACAATGGTACAAGAAAATAATCCCAAGGAGGGTTGATGTCAGGCAGGCGGCCGATCGAAAAATTTAGCCAAATCATATACCACAACATGACAAACATGTAGTACCGACCCTATTTATGTGGGATAAGGGTAAGAAGAAGAATTATTAATAACATTAATGATATAGAGGTTTTCCTAAAAAGATCTTAGATTATAAACGTATTACGTAAAGTGTTCCATAATACAATTTCTTGCGGAGCAGACAAGCGTTTATTTTTTGTATAGTCACAAAATCTTAATTATAATAATGGCACTGTATATTAAATATAATGTAAATCTTAATAATAATAATTTAAGTTATTGTTTCGTTAGTCCCTTATACAGTGTAAGTGAGCACTGAGGTGTGTTATATGGTGGGTTAAGGTTCCAAATGTGTTGCTGATGACAAACCTCATTTGACACGCTTTTTGTATTTATATCTATTTATATATATCTACTGTACACGTTACATGTTATTTTTAGTGGCGTGCGCGTCGTACTTACAATTGTCTTTAAAGAGCGTTTCTGTAATTGTACATAGTCTCACAATTCTATAATTCTTTAATGCGATTTAAAAAAACACGTGCGGAGCTGCTGGTTCAGCTTGTAATTTATAACTTTTTATTTATTAATTAATATATTTATATTTATAGTGTATATAAGGTAAATTCTTATTAGCCTGTACTATACATATTCTCAATCACGTATCTACCACACCATGAGGCAAAAAAGTACTTTGGTTAATTATCCGGTAAATTACCGACTGCACGTTGGTAAAATTAGTAAAATGTGTATTTTACTGGTAAATTCTCTTCCCTATTGACTATTGAAAACAAATTATTAAAATGCATTTAGATCTTTTGTATGCAAAATAAAACAATCTACTGATAAATATGCTTTACGACTGTCTAAATTATTTTCATAGTATGACTGTAAGACCAATGTAAAACCAAGATGGGAGATATATTGATTATTGGAATTAAATAATAATTAATTAAAATACGTTAGATCTTTTGTACACGAAAGTACGCGTAAGAAAACTATCTGCTTATATTGAAAACGTTTATTAGATAACTAGCGGCCGTCCGCGACATTGTTTGTCAGCTAGTAATTTCATATAAATAAGAATTATCAATATTCAAGTTTCTTAACAACGTGTAAGTAGTAACCGGGCACAGGGACTTCCCCTAGTGGTTTGAAATCCCCGTAGATTTGATGCTCGACGCAATGATCGAACACCTCGTCTATGGTATTCGTTAACGACGAGAGCCTGTGTGGGTAATAACACAGACGGAACTCTCTGGAACATGTAAAACATTATTCAGGGATTTTAATCTGCTAAACGATTTAATTTAGCTACGACACATCCTGATATTACCAATATAATTAACGTTAAGTAAGTCTTAGTAAGAAATCGCCTACATAATTTAACATCATCATCTTCTTACCCTTATCCCACCTAAGTAGGGTCGGCACAACATGTTTTCCTTTTCCACGCTCGCCTATCAGATGTCATCTCAGTCAACACACCTTTTACACACATATCATTTTTCACACAATCCATCCATCCTTTTTTCGGTCTTCCTCTACTCTTATATCCATCGACCGTCATACTCAAAGCTTTTCTAGTTACATGGTCTTCATCTCTCCTCATAACATGCCCATACCATGCTAACCTATTACTCCTTAACTTGTCTGTTACTGGTGCTATTTTCAAACTTCCTCTGATATATTCATTCCTAATCTTATCCATTCTAGTTACACCACACATCCACCTTAACATTCGCATCTCTGCCACCGAAAGCGAGAGAGATTGGTATAGGATATAAATTCTACTACTGTGGGAGTAACGGTAAGAGAAATGGTGTAGGAATTGTATTAGACAATGAGCTTAAGAAATGTGTGACGGATGTAAAAAGAGTAAATGATAGATTAATATTGGTGAAATTATTGATAGAACAGATGACGGTCAATATAATAAGTGTGTATGCGCCGCAAGCTGGGTGTAATGAGGCTGTAAAAGAAAAGTTTTGGGAAGATTTTGATGGGGTGATGATTGATATTCCACAGAATGAGGATATCTACATCGGAGGTGATTTTAATGGGCATGTGGGAAGAGAGAGTGGAGGTTATGAGAGAGTGCATGGAGGCTGGGGTTTTGGGAATAAAAACAAAGAAGGTGAAAATCTCATTCAAGCTGCAGTTGCTTTTGACCTTGCCATAGCTAACACTTTTTTCCAAAAAAGAGACCAGCACTTAATCTCATACAATAGTGGTAATCACACTACCCAAATTGATTATTTTCTCTTACGAAGAAATAATATTAAAATAGTGCAAGATTGCAAGGTTCTGCCTGGAGAGATATTAGCTACTCAACATCGTCTATTAGTGTTAGATTTAAAAATAAAATTAAAACTTGCTGGAAATCAGGCGAATGCTCCACCCAAAATTAAATGGTATCTAATAGAGAAAGATGAGTATGTGAAAGAATTTAGAACAAAAGTTGTTAATAAAATGATAGAAATGGAAAATATGGAAGCGAAAACTGTTAATGAATGTTGGAATGAAATGGCAACATGTGTAAGGAACGTAGCAAAGGATGTTTTTGGTGTAACGAAAGGAAGAGGAAAGATAGATAAGGATACTTGGTGGTGGAACGAAGACGTACAAAAGGCTTTGAAAGAAAAAAAAACTGCTTTCAATGAATGGAAATGTATTGAAGACCAAGATAGTACGATTAAAGAAAATAAGAGAATAATGTATGTAGAATGTAGAAGAAATGCAAAAAGGGCAGTTGCTATTGCTAGAGCTAAAGTACAAGATGATTTGTACCAATCACTAGAGAGCTCACAAACACAAAAATATTTGTATCGATTAGCAAAAGTAAGAGAAAATAATACAAGAGATATTACACACGTTAAATGTATAAAAGACGATGGAGGAAAAGTTTTGATGAATGATGAGGACATAAAGAGTCGTTGGAAGAAATATTTTGAAAGACTGATGAATGAAGAAAATGACAGGACCGGAGAGTTAGAGACCGTACTGTCAAATTTAGGCGTTGTACAAGAAATAAGTGAGGATGAAGTAAGAAAAGCTGTGAATGGTATGAAAAACGGAAAAGCCGTTGGGCCAGATGGCATACCGGTTGAAGTATGGAAGTTTTTAAAAGTAGATGGGTGGATGTGGTTGACTTTATTTTTTAATAAGATATTGCTAGAGGAAGTCTTTCAAAGCCTTTTGTACGTCTTCGTTCTTCGTTCTACATAATTTAACATAGATACTTAATTTTAATGAATTTATCAATAGTAAAGTAAATGTTATAATCATGCATTAGAAAGTACCTAGATATATGTCTCAAACTGATTTGGTACGGAGAACAGTATACTCGTATAATAAATAAGTTTCCGTATTCAGTGGTTACCAGTACTATCGACTACGCGGTTAATTTCGTTCACGCACATTCGCCGCAGTCTCCCACGGCCGCGTCTCACGTCTAGGTAAGATTCCCGTAGTAGAGTCCTTGAGTATTTTTTTTCATATCATAGGAGGCGAACGTACATATATATGGGTCACCTGATGTTAAGTGATCACCACCGTCCATAGACACTTGTGACACACCAGGAGAGTCGCAAGTGCGTTGCCAGCTTGTGTTGGGGGAAGGAGGAAGAGGGAGAGTGAAAGAGGAAGGGAAGAAGGAAGGGGAAGGCGCTCCGACGCTCTCACTGACCGAACGAAACGCAACAATGCAAGCACTGTTACTTCACGTCGGTTTTCTCTGAGAGGGTGGTACTACCCCGGTCGAGCCGACCCATTCATGCTGAAACCAGTAATAGTTATAGCTTGGCTCTACCACCTACAGTATGTACCAGTATGCTGGTAATCCGATACATTCACGCCGCATACAATGCTAACAACACGTATGACACTACACTCCATAAAGGTGAGCACACACACACAGTAGGTACCAACATAGGTTTTATAAGAGCAGCTTTTCTGAGTTGTCAGCATTAGTCACTATTGTTAGATTTGGAATACATTCTCATAAGTATGGTTTTGATTTGTTTCATGCCAACTACATGCTTTATCTCGATCTGGATCTGTGTATGTCACTGAAGTCCTCCTAAACGACTGGACAGATTTTGATGAATTTTTTTGTGAATGTTCAGGGGGATTCAAGAATTGTTTAGATTTCAAATGTATATATAATAGTATTATAATATATACAAAATATATTCAAGGGCGGCTCTACAAGATTGATTGCTGATTGACAATGCTAATTGTACGATCCCTTGCCGTCCCAACAATTACGGTCTGTCGGTACACCGTGGGGTTTTAGTCAGTGCGAGTCGGACATAAAAGGAGGGTGGCATATCTATAAGGGATTTCCCCACGTTAATACAAAAAAGGACAATGTACCCCGGTCCCGGTAGTATATTATAATTTTAAAATAAAAAGTATATTTACTCAACGTCTATGTGGTCGCCAGACTTGTCGATTTTCACATCGAATGTAAAAAGCTCTGGTTCATCACCAACGAAATGTAATAATGTTTTTGTGTCTATTTCGTGTTTATACTGAAAATAAGAATTAATAAGCATTTAATTATCACAGATACGAATGAAAACAATGCAGTAAAGTAGCGATTCCTAAATTCTAATATTAACTACAGTATTATAAAGATACTATCGCTTTATGAAGGAATAAAATAATATAACAATATAGTATAGGAAATAAAATAATAAAACTTCTTAAGATTTTGATATCAAATGTATCATGGTATTAAATTTCAGTGTAGATTTGATATATCAGTGTACATAGTATAAATAGGCAGTGGACGAACAGTTTAGAACATCTCCCTCCTTTGATTCTCAGCCCATTTTCTACATTCTTTTTTTTCCTCTATGGTCGAAGATCGGCCATTGGACGAGCACACGTATATATATATATATACAATTTTTGTAATAAAATAATTTTTGATGACATGATGAAGTTATATATGTTAAGTTATGTTATATACTTATATGTCAGAATGTTTTTTAAAACGATAATTTTTTTCCGGTCCAGAATCAAAATTTTTTTGTAAATACGTTAGAAAAAATAACCTCAGAATTTGAGCCCTTAATATTACATTAACCCTAACTCTCCCGTAGTCCGGTGAAGCTGTAAAGACCTTGCCAGGTCAATAGCATAGTCAGTTCGAAAAAAAAAAAAAAAAACCTAACTCTCCCAGAGCATGAGAAGATTTCCCATATAAAATACAAGTAAACTTTGATTATTTATTTTTAAATTTTTATAAGTCTCAGGCACTTTATCTAACTAACTAACATATTAACATACTAACTAACTCAGGAATTAATCAGGATTGAGCGCTCTTAAATAAGGCTATTACGACTTAACTGTAACTCAGACTGGTGAGTTTGTACGGATCGCTCAAGTTATTTTTTTATAGAAATTTCTTGTTTTTTGTTCATATTTTTTTATTGCTATACAGGTAAAGTGTTAATGAGACATTAGTACAAAAAAGTATTTTAAGCTAAATCTCTAAGATAGATATTTCTGGAAATATTGAGCATTTACTTTTTAACACGCTTTTATTAGCTTCACTTGTATGTATGTATGTTTGTAACCGACCCCTTTGAGCTCGATTTTGTCCTACTTTGAACGATCAGATTTAATTCAAACTTTGCACACCTGTCAAAGGTCAATGACAATGCAATAATCCGAAAAAAAAGTTCGATTTTTTATGAAAGCGTGTTTTTTTTTTGTTTTTTTAAACTATTATTTATTTGTAGCATCGATTTACAATTATACGATTGACATACAATAAGTAAATATACGCAAATTCCGAAAAACTCGCTGGTACATGCCGAAGTTCATATCTCCGGATACAAGATTGATATTCCACCAGCCAAATAGCTCGATCACCACGACTTGATTTAGGTATTCATCAGTTGTGAGTCACATTATCAGGTCGTATTTCGTATACCGAATCGAAATGACAGCTGTCCTATTTTCTTCGTTTGTAATAATTATAGCGTACTTAGTATCATATAGAAATACAACAAAATACTAACATTATAGTATGCATTGTATTTTGGCGCTGGATGTCCATCGATCATAGCGTCATAGTTCCTGTGATCGAGGAGCAGTAAGCCGCCTGGTTTGAGGCACTTCGAGAAGTTGGACAAGCACTCTCTCTGTTCATGTCGATCGTAGACGTGTGGGAAGGAGTTTGCCAAACATACCACGGCGTCGAACAAAGTGTCTGGTAGCAAGGCTCCGAGATCATCCGTCAATTTTTTCCAGTTTGCTTGTTTAATAGCTATAAAATTAGAAAAAAATCTAACAAACACGAAGCGGTGATGGCTTTATTGATAGCGTGTTCGAACACTGCTTCGATGGACGTAAGTTAGAATCCTTGCTATTGAGTCGCTGCTTCCAATGAAGGAAAATATCGTGATGAAACTATAGCGCGGTGGTAGTTCCTTTTATAAGTCCGCCTGGATACCTACGACCCTCAAGTTGAGAATCTGTCACCAAGCAACTGTTGGTGTGTTTCGGCAGCTCCACTTGAAGGCCAACTCACTCTCTGGGTTTAGCGTGTTTGTGATCTTAGAGTATATCGTCATTTAACACCAGATGAGCTTGTACTCAAACGCTAGAACCTAAAAAGTATAAAAAATAAAACGGTATAAAAAAAATTACTCAAAAAAATCACCAGTATGTCCTTGGATTTTCGTAGACACATAGTGTAGATTCGTTATACGAGTATATCTACCAATACATCAGTCACTGTTTAAACATTTCATACTTGAGGCGTTCTCTGGCGTTTCTTCGGATTTGAAGTTCCAAAGCTAATGAAATGAAGAATAAAACTAAAAACAGTAGATATTTACTTACTCCAGTCTCTATATCTGGGATCGTTGCCATTGCGAAGTTTTGCTTTTCGGGCAAATTCTAACATTTCATCAGAACCGTCAGTGGAAACTAATTGAAACCCTTGCTTCAGTAGTAACATTGAGTCGACACTGAAATGATGAAATCCTACTTTTATGGGAGGAAATCTCAAACGGAATGGACCACTTGCCCTTTAATGGTAATTTTTTTATTTTATTACCTTCGTTCGATAACCAAATTAATCAAATTTTACGTTGATTTTGCAATATACAGGCTGAAAGTTTAGACAGTAAAAATATCTATGGAGGATACTTTGCACTAGATTCTCATTCTAAATCAATTAAAAATATAGGTGATTAATATTTGACCTAATTATACAAAATAGAAAAATACAAAAATTATACGCAATCCTCTATCTACGTGTCTATGTTATAAAATAAAATAAAAATAAAAAAGCCTTTATTCTACTCTTTTTTTTTTTCGTACAAATTTATTTCCATTTCCTTATCTAAATTGTAGTCGACTCCTTGGCGTAGGCCTCCCCTAGTTTTTTCCACAGGTCCCTCTCCCTTGCCTTGTGTCTATGTTAAAGCGCCAATAATCATCAATTGACAACCAAGTGTCAATAATCATCGAGTGAAGAGAAAGAAAACGTGGGAACGGTATGAACAAAACAAAAGGGTTTATTGTCCGTTTTATTATCGAAGGTTATTAACTCTGGGTCGTCCCTTGCAGCTTTCGGCACCAGTCATTGCACCTATGTTTATTACATTTGTGTTTATATTTTTGAAAGTTTAGAACAAACTTTAACTTGTGGGCTCTTTGCTGTTTATTAGTATTTGTTTTGATATTATTATTTTATATGTTAAATGTGACCATGAACTTTGAAACCATGAAATTATCTGTTAGAATATTGTAAGCGAAAAAATGAAAAAACTACGTACATTTAAAAAAATGACATAAATCTGTTAATACATTTTTTAAATAAATTAAATAATTACTTTTTATTAAAACATGGGCTTATTAACTACCAACTTTATTCAATCCACTTTATTAACAATCTACGGAGACTAAGTTTTTCACACGTTTAAATCAATAATTTTTAACAGTCGTCTATTTTCGTAGTTTTGATCGTATTTAAGTCTGGTCAATTGAACATATTCTTCTCGCAACGTTAGTTAACTTTCTGAAAACTCTAAAAACGTACATTTTGAGTTAAATCTGTTTTTGGATTACAGAAGCGATATATGTTATAAATCTTTAATAAGCCTAAAATTATAATTATAATGTATGTGGTGTTGATAGATTTGTCCTAGTTGTGAGAGTGATGTTCGTAGGCTTGAGTTGATGTTAGCCGGACCTGAGGGGATGGGCCGGGGGGCCCATCTCCTCATTGCACAGGTCCGGCGGACGAGGGGGGCAGCCGGTGTGTACCCGGTCTGTCCCTCTATAGGTAGGAACCCGGCGGTCACATTCCGCCGGGCGGACCGTGGGGGCGGCTCTACAAGGTTGATTAGCTTGCACGATCCCTTGCCGCCCCCACAAAACGGTCTGTCGGTACACCGTGGGGTTTTAGTCCGTGCGACTCGGACATAACCCACCCTCTCCCCCGGGAGGGTGGCGTATCCATAAGGGATTTCCCCACGTTAAAAAAAAAAAAAAAGGCTTGAGTTGATGTAGGTAGAAATTAGTTTACATTAAGCTTTTGTAATATATTGGTTTGATCTTTGTAAGTTTTATCTTTGATGAAACGATTGGTTTTAGATATTATGAGTAACAAATAACACTGATGTCAACATACATATATTTCTAGGCATATTCTATGTATTGCCGTAATACTAATGACCTAATTATTATGTTGATCCGTGCTAACTTATTATTGGCTTAGTAGATATCCAATCCTAACTATACTTAAATACTGTTTGTTAGTGTTGAATGCAGTTAGTTTAGATTTACACCCAGAGTTGGCGCTGCCACATTTCTGTACTCACTATCATTGTGTTTTGTACATTACATATAGGCGTTTTAAATAACGATTAAAGATCGCATTTCCGATATACACGTATTCATTGGTGAATCATGCAATTTTCATTGCATAATTCACAAATGCATATATGTATGAATAGCTTAGTATAGTTTAGCTAGGACAGACGCGTCTTTTTCGGTAACAGCCCAAGCCGAGGTGTGCGTGCACCCTTGTGTATGTTACCCAAAACCAAAATCGGCTCAGTGCCCTAAGCGCTCGGCCTTAGTAGTCCGGTAAAGCTGTAAAGACCTTGCCAGGTCAATAGCATAGTCAGTTCGAAAAAAAAAAAAAGATTAAAGATCCGAGTTACGAGTTACAAATTGTGTTTTCTTTGTCTACCCGTCTACAGTGAAGGGTATAATTCGAGTGAGTTTGTGAACAGTTAGGTATTAACAGTACTTAATTACTACTGGCTATTTATTTAAATAAGACACATTCTCGCTTGGATCGTCAGACCGTTTACATATTTTTATAGATTCTGTAAGAGTTTTTTTTTCTGTAAACTCTTGGTCCGCACCTCTTTTCTGCTTCCGTTTGTTTATTTTTTAGTTTTGTCGAAAATCGTTGTAATTGTGAGCAACTGTTGTTATCATTTTACATTTTAGATCGGTTTAGGTTTAGATCGGCTCCATAAGAGTAGTATTGCTTTTTTTATTACATTTGTGTAATAATGAAGAAATTTACATCATATCTTCCCTTTAACGGATTTCTTTTTTTCATATCATGGCAAACGAACATGTGGCTCACCACATGTTAAGTGATTACCATCGTCCATAGACACTTGCAACACCAGAAGAGTCGCAAGTGCGTTGCCACTCTGTGTTTAGGGGAGGCGGGTTATCCGGCGCTCTCATTGACCGAACGAAACGCAACAATGCAATGTAGTGAAATGAAGGGGCTTTTATCACTTTTTCGTATGATTTTTTAAACGTTTTGTTTCATTCAATCGCTATCCTGACAAATACCCATATAATATAAAAAGAACAGCAACAACAAAAAAGAATTAGCTAAATAAGTGCTGCCTCTCTTAAGTGATTAGTCACGCCCGCGTGACCGCAGATCACGCTGCCGTGGTCTGGGGGTAAATTTCGCACCCACACACCAGACTAGGCCTAGGCGTGACGCCTCATGCGTTTTTCTTCAAATTGCCGAAACCAGGACGTGTCGTGCTTTGATTGGTCTTCGTGAATTAGGCGACACCTTTTAGAACGGGCCAAGGCTAGCTCCTCCCATTGGCTGCTTTGGATGTTGAATGCGGCAATGTCATGTTTAGTGCAATCCTTAAAACGAAGCATAGGACGGCCAACAGACCTCTTTGCATGTGCAGCCTCTCCAAGCAGAATTTGTCTTGGCAAATGAGTTCGTTCCATTCGATACACGTGCCCTAACCAACGCAGTCGTCTCTTTTTGAGAACAGCAGTTATGCTAGCAAGCTTTGCCTCAGTCAGAACGGACTCGTATGTCACGCGATCTTTCCACTTTATGCCCAGTATGCTCCGAAGACATCGCAAGTGACATGTTCATGTCACTAATGATACATAAACTTATTATAAATATTTTCATATTTGTTGCCTTTTAATTATCGATTATATTTTGTTAGCAAATAATGACAGTAAAAAAGGATTAACTCACCCAGTCCCACAAGCAACATCGAGTATTTTAACACAGCCGTGTCTCCGTAATATATTACCAAAGAAATGCTTATATTCGTATGTGCGTTGGTCGACGCTACCGATCAATTCGTCGTATAATAAAGCCGCATTTGAATATTGATCCCTGTTCATTTCCCTTCTTAGATCCTCAATTGTGTTGTGGTGTACTGCAGTAGCTGCCATGACATACGAATTCACTGGAATTTAATTTGTTGATATTACTTCGATCAGGTTTATAACGACGAGCGTTTCATTCTTTGCACACACCAGAGAATGAACACGACTGCTTAATAGAAATGTATGTACAAAATAAACATAATTCAGCAGTGGCTGCTGCTTTATGTTTTATCTGTGTTAATCTTGGACTGTCTTTTATTTTTTTAAATGCTACTTATATGATAACTACATTATCACCTATTATATTTTAAGTTATCTACTAAGTTAAGAAATACTTAACCCTTTCAGAAAAGCGTAATTATATTACATATATAACTAGCGGGCCCCGGCAGACGTTGTCCCGCCCTGATTATGCAAAAATCCTTGCCAAATTATATACTAAAACATTCCTCATGAATCACCCTATCCACTGGTGAAAACCACATGAAAATCCGTTCGGTAGTTTTTGAGTTTATCGCGAACAGACAGACAGACAGACGCAGGAGGGGACATTGTTTTATACTATGTAATGATACACTGAGGAGTCTGTATATCTGCCAATAAAAGTCCTTTCCAAAGTTGGTCAGCGGCTTCGAAGATCAGCGTGAATAAATGAAATGAAATCAAAAATATTTTATCCTGTGAAGACAAATGAAACTCACAAGGGTTGAAATAATACTGTTTCTTTATTAGAGAGTACACATATTTATAAGCATACAATTGGTATACATGGATAGATATATATCTACATTACACCTACATATACATATCTACATTACAATCCAATTTAGGCCCTGAGAAGGGGGTTGTAAACGTTAAAACCACCGGTACGGCAAACTACGCAGTCATGGAGAAGAACAAAAAACAGGCTTTAATTTTTTTCGCATATACATATTGATTTCGGACTTTAATGACCAACTTCAAACTGTAAACTAGCTGTTGCCAGTGGTTAAAAGTTGACCATAATATGGAGCATACAACTTTCTTTTTCACGTCTTAATATATTATATGTATTTTACTTTTTAGGTTTTAGCGTTTGACCACTATCGCATCTGATGTTAAATGCCGATGTGGTCCAAGATGGTAAACACGCTAAACCTTGAGGGAACTGGCTATCAAGTTCAACTGCCGGAATACACCAACAGGAGCTTGGCGACAGATTGTCAACTTGAGGGTGGTAGCTAGCTAACTAGCTCTTCTTCTCGATTACTGGGTCATTTTCCGAACCGGTGGTAGTTTTGACGTTTATAAACTCTAAAGCATTCTTAATTTTAGCCAGACGGGCTTAGAAAAAACCCTATCACCGTGCAAATATAATATTATCCGTATAGAGTGTTGTACGAATATCGTAGTTTGTAGACCGAAGGACCATGACGTATGACGAATGAACACACTTCTTATAAATAGAGGTGGTACTCGTCGATGGTATGAGAAAAACTTAATTATTTCCAATTTTTTATTAGTAATTCCTTAAAAGCTACTAACCAAAATAAAGAAAATCGGATAAGAAACAGGAGAATAGGTTCTATTCTACTAAGCTTAATAGTCTTAGCCTACGTTTACATTGATATTTATTAAACGAATTCTGTTAGGCTTCTTAAAGAAGGATTTTATATTTTTGTTCTTTTAGTATATTAAAATATTTGAGTTCTTTGGTTTCTTGTGTTGCCCATTTTGCAGACGTTACCTTGCTGATAACATCCGACACGATTTTTGTATGATTATTGTATTTTTCGCTGTATATTGTATTGTTCCGATTATTATTTAATGACGATTGAATGAATACATTGATGTTATATATATTCATAATATATGAACTTTGTAAACGCTCTGATAACAAACCGGTCTCGCGCTTATACTCCGAAATGCATGACATTGGTTATTACACTTTGCAGAATAAAGTCATATCATATCATATAAAAGTGCACATCATATCGTTTTCATAGCTTCTAAAGATCGTTTCGACGTTCTTTTTTAGGTTTTAGTTGTATTTGATTGTACTACTTTTTTTTAAATATAGAAATATTAATGTCAGTTTGAAGTCTTTAGAAAATCCAAATATGGACAGATTGGACTATTCCATTCCATTAGCTCTCATATGTATCAGCTGACTTGATGTTTTTGTTAATGCAAATGATTCCCAGAAGAAGTACATTTTCTGTGTTATACGGTTTCAAATGATACTCACGGCGAACATGAATCAAATTCCCCATATGTTGATCCTGGGCACATAAAAATTGCATTGCAGTTACCTGGATTTGTGATTTTTGCAAATAATTTGTGTTGCTTTTTATTTTATACCATAGTTTTAAAAGAATTTCAAGTAATTTAAGGTTAATTTTTATTTCATATTTGGGGTACCTATTCCATATATGGGTGGGTACCTTCATCATTATTTCGTTTTAAAAATTTTCTAACTTGTAACTTACCAATATAACAAACAATTGTTACAAAATAAAGTGAAAATATATAGTTGTTAATAAGTACTAGAAAAAGTTTTTTATCAATAACATTTGTGTAAATTATGCGTAAAAAACAAAGTGGTATTCCATATTTGGTCACTTTCCTCTACGTACGTATATTTTGGTACCTGAATTTTAAATCGTCGCTTACCGTGTGGTGTACTTGAGTTACATTTTCACTTCAGGATCTGTTGAGACTGTTGCAAGCTAGTATGACTGATGACATCCTAAATCGATGTAAGATTACCGGTTTCTTGATGGTCGCCATTGTTTTCGGATTGTACTTCGCTTAACTTCAGGCGTATATTGCCGTAAAATTATCGTGCACCAAGAAAATATAGATATTATTATATAAACATAATAATGTACATAATTTACCTTGGAGTTGCGAACGTCCACGCTGCAGTTGAAGAATTGCTGTGAATGAACATTATTGTTAGTTACAGATGAATGCCATGTCTTTTAACCCTTAAATAACGCACGGAGGAAAAAAGTACACTTAAAATTTTGGCTTGATTAAAAACCTAATACATCAAATATTAAGGAATAAATAATTATTATACAGTGAAACCTGGATAAGTAGTATCTGAAGGGACCTATATTCTTTTATCACTTCTAGCCTCTGCCCGCGACATCGTCCGCGTGGAGTAGTTACTTTGGACTAACGCTAATACGGTACTCTTCAATGGTGCTCCACTCCTATTGGTCTTAGCGTGATGATATGTAGGCTTCCTCGATAAATGAGCTATATAACACTGAAATAATTTTTCAAATCGGACAAGTAGTTCCTGAGATTTCCCCCTACAACGTCACAAACACACAAACTTTACCTCTTTATAATATTAGTGTAGGTAGAGGATTTGATTTAACTAGTTTCCCCATTTCCATCAACATATTTCATTCATGGTGTCGCGGGCCGCAAACTACACATATTTAGGGTTTTAAATAAAAAAAACGTAATTTCTAATTAACCACGTATTAATATCCCATCAAAGACAAATGTGAAACGAGAGCCAAGTTCAATATTATGATATGTGCCTTGATTGTTGACTTCAACGACAAAAGAAGCGAGATCAAAATGGGTGCCAAGTTCAATGGTCAGTCCTGAAATTTATTTAGAACAACATAAAACAAGTTATAACAATTTAAAATATAATTTCTGCTTATAACTTGGGATAATATTGAAGTCCAAGTTCTGACTTGGCTAGTTCGAACATACGAATAGCACATACTAAAACAGTCATGGAAGAGTCGTACGTTCAATAGCTAGTTTCTACCAGCAAGCTACATTTTTGGAAGAATTAAATAAGAACTTACAGCTTTAGAACTTGCGAAGGCTATAATATAATTGTTATAATAGCAATAGCAATTTTGTTTACTCTAATAATAAAAATTGTTATAATTGGAGGACCTATAGGGAATAAATAAGTAAATAATAGTTGAAATAGTTTTTTTTAAATATGAGGGGGTGAAAAGTCGCTCCAAATGGTTCGTGTAATATTACACACGGTAGCGCGCGCTCGCTATTCTGTTAGCTTGAACTTGGCTTGACATGCAACCACGTGTTTAGATAGTGAAAAATGGTTGTCCAAAAAACAAATTTCGTAGAATCCTTATATCATAAAGAACGGATTGCGCTCAAGTTATCTGGGATCCATTTAAAGTGTGCTCATAGTTTTTTAGCACGAAATTTAAAATAATTGATTATAAAGTATAATCGGGTGGACCAACTACAAAGTCCCGGCGGGCCGCAGGTTGAGTATCGCTAAATTAGACAGTTTGTAAACTAACATATAACTTGTCCAAACTTGATAAATAATAATAATAAATGAAATAGTCTCACTTATAGGGGTTATTAAGCTAAATAGTCCCAATTATAGAGGTAAACATCGAAAAAATCTAAGAAATCAAGTCTAAGTTACGAAGGTTTGGAAATTCCTAGTAACAGAGGTATTTCAATGCAAAAGTGTTGGGAGATCATTGTAATTATCAATAACTGAGGTTTTTCACATATCCAGGACCCACTTATCCAGATTAAACTGTAATATGTTATCGTAATAAAAAAAAACACTAAGGTAAATCATTTGCTTGATCGTACAAGAAAGACTCAACTGGTGCTGTCCTACTAAATCACAAATGCGACTTTCAATATTATAATATAATAATACAAGCGTATAATCGGTCAGTCAGGGAAACCAATCAACACTCTGTAGGCACGGTGACTTCGAGCAGAGCTTCGCATTACAGTAACTTCGACATATAAGTGATAAAAGTGCCCTCAGATCTTTTTTTTTTGTCGAACTGACTACGCTTTTTACCTGACCAGGTCTTTACAGCTTCACCGGACTACTAAGGCGAGCGCTTAAGGCACTCAGCCGATTTGGTTTTCAGGTAACATACACAAGGGCGCACGGCACCTCGGCTTGTGCTGTTACCTGAAAGAAGTCGCGTCTGACCTAGCTAACTATTCTAAGCTATTCATACATATATTCATTTGTGAATCATACAATCGAAATTGCATGATTCACAAATGCATACGTGCATATCGGAATGAAACGAACTAAACTATTCGATTCAGTTCGATGAGGGAAAAAACAAAACCCTCCCACCATGTGTATATATGTGCACGTTTGTGAGAGAGATGACTTCATATGTGTGTACAAGTGATGTGGGTGAGTCACTGTATCGCGATAATAATATCTCGAGGGCTCCATCCGGGGACGACCTCGGCTCGAGATATTACTGAGAGCCACGTAGTGTATGGGAACGAAAGAGAAATCCTTCCGTCGCGGCGGCGCGGGGATCGGTTACGCGTGCGTGGGCGCAACACGCTTTTAAAAAGATCGAATTTAAATTTAATGAACGGCGTCGGCGCTGGAATCTAAAAATAGACATAGCAAAAATTGTTATTATTACTCTATCGTTTTAGGGGAAGATAGACGTAAATGAACGGATTTACTCTGTCTAATATATGAGTTATTTATTTTGAACGGCGGCACAAGCGAGCCGTTGTAGGGTAGCCGCAATGGCTGGAAACCTATGTATCGCCGTTACAGTACCTAGTAGAGGATTTCGGGCAGTCTCTTCATAAGCCGAGATCTCCGAGATCCCGTGGAAAATGAGTAGTTGACCTGCGTAGTCTATACTCGACAGGGAAAAGGAATAGGCGGCGTGATCCTGTGAAAGATTAGCCGCCTGGGGTCTGGGAATCGGCTGGGACGCGGGCTTAGAGCCCACGGAGCGTGAGGGGCCTGGTAGGCGTGAGTGGGGCGCGCTAGTCGTGGGTAGGACGCTGCCGGTACACGAACTGTGCTCGGCAGGCTCGGGAAGGCCTCTCGAGACATGATAGGTGGAGGTCGGGGGTGGGCGGCGCGAGGTATCGAGTAGCGAGGGCGCTTTGTGCGCGGGACGCGGGGACATCCGCGATTGTTCGTGGTATGACCCACGCCTCGGCACAGAACACAGCTCGGAGCTTTCGTGCGAGAACACTCCCTAGTGGAGTGGTCGCCGAGGCACTTAACGCACCTGGGTTTCAGGCGACAGTTTCGTGCGGAGTGTCCGTACACCTGGCAGTTGTGACACTGCGAGGGTACAGACGTTTTGCGCGGTGGCTCGACGATAACGCTGGAGAGGCCGCAGAGGGTCGTGATATTAAAAATCCCTTTCCCTTCATGGGTGCGATCAAGGACTACTAAAACCATATCGTATGATGCCCTGGTGCGCGAGTGCATGCGATGCACCTCACGGACAGGGATATTCTGCCCGTTGAGGTCGTCGGAAATGTCATCTGTCGCGATCTCAGCGGGGACTCTACGGATGATTACACGTAGTCGCTCTTCCTCAAGCGAGTAGGTGAAATAACCGTACTTGTTTTCCCGAAAGAAACGAGTCAGGTCACGATGTTGAGTGGGTGTGGCTACCTTTACCTGGATACCTACGGGGGTATTCACGGCAGAGGTATAAGATATGCCTACTGCTACCAGCAGGCTAGAAATGTCAACCCAGGACGCCTTCCTGGATCGTAACGGGTGGAGGTGGGCAGGGCTTCTTGCCCGAGGCTACGGAATTGACTGGGATGACATCACGAAACACGATGTAAATAAACGTATCGAAAGTCACTTAGCACACGCGTCCGATAAGCACGGCTGCCCGATCGGAACTCCGCAGGCCTCAGATGAACGACTACTTGCCTTTTATAAGTCGAGCTCTCTAATAGGCGAGTGTTAATATTCCGGGTGCGTCTCGGATGTGTTGTCACGGTACCGGAAGAAGATGATAAGTCCGTTTAAATCATTTGAATATCATTTTAGTTAATAAAAATATTATAAACACCACATTAAATCATTAAAATTAAGTAAAAAAATAGAAATCATTACAATATGTATTAAACAGACTCTTGTATTTAATATTAACTGGTATAATTTATTTATTTTATACTAGCCGACCCGTGCCCACTTCGTTGGGCGGTAATACTTAAGCGTGGAATGGTTATTTTGCTCTAAAACGCAGCGGAAGCTCTGAAAAGGAAAAAAATACCTCGTTTTTGCAACATTCTTCATTGCTGCTCCTATGGGTCTTAGCGTGATGATATATAGCCTATAACCTTCCCTGATAAATGAGCTATATAACAGCGAGAGAATTTTCCAAATCGGACCAGTAGTTCCTGAGATTACCCCTTACAACGCCACAACGTCACAAACTTTACCTCTTTATAATATTAGTATAGATTATAGATGGCGAACGAACAGGCGAGTCATCTGATGGTAAGTGATCACCGCTGTCCGAAGACACTAGCAACACCAGGGGAGTCGCAAGTGCGTTGCCAGCCTGTGTTTGGGGGATAGAGGGTGCGGGGAGTGAAGGGGGCAGTGGGGGGAAGGTAAGCGCTAAGTGAAGGGAGGGATGTGGTCCTCCGTCACTCTCACTAACAGAACGAAACGTAACACTGCAAGCATTGTTACTTCAAGTCGATTTTCTGTGACAGGGTGGTAGTACCGGGGGCGAGCCGACTCATTCATGCTGAAAGCAGTAACAGCTTCAGCGTGACTCTACCGCTTACAAAAGACACAAAACACTCCTATAAAAAATTAAATTCGAAATGTTTTCTTTATATTCTTCGATAATTAAAAATGGAATAGTTCCATTTAATAAAGCCAAATATAAAAGTTACAAACATAAATATAAATCTAATCATTTGTCTTCATTATATTTGATTTCTAATAAAACACTGTCCGCCTGTAGCCGAGAGTTAAATTTATGTTCATTATAAAAAAATGATAAACAAAACAAGCTCGCTAACAGTGCATTTAAATAACATGAACTTGTTTTCTGCGATCACACTTATTGTTTTTTTTAACGGCATTTACATATTTTATTATTAGCACGTGTTATTGGACGTAGGGAAAATAATTCTATATAATAAATGGACAATAATAATGCGGTGTGCTTTCCCTTATTCATTATCTTTAAAAGACAAGAATAATAACATTCACTATTTAAATAATTGTTTATACAATTTGACATATTGTCATCGTGACAATTTTTTTTTATATTAATAAGTTTGTTAATAAATTTACTGACTTGGGAAAATCTGCTCCTTCCTAAAAATACAAACGTGAAGTAGCTACATTGATAGCCTATATATTAATAGGTTAGATGACTCAGCAGTATCATGTAGTTTAGCTAATGATACTGCGATTTTTTTTTACCATTAGATAAGACAAAGGAGCAATGTTACATCTCATTATATCATCAGAATATTAATCGCTTCCCCGGCAAAGTATTAGATATAGACTTATTATTACATAGAGAGAGTCTAGATATATGTATTATGTTTGGCTTAAGCCGGATAAAATGTTATTTTATGTACCTTGTTTTACTATAGCCAGTGTGTTTAATCGATCGGTGTCGGAATCGGTGGTCGATGTATTATATTATTAAAAAATAATCTAAAATTCAAAGACAGGAAAGACATATGTAGTCTCTCAATTGATCGTATTTGTGAAGTGGCCTGTGCAGAGATGGATGAATTAATTATTTTATGTGTTTATAGACCGCCATCATCAATTTTCTCTCAATTTTTACAAATGATGGAGGAAATTTTAATAAGAATAACTAATATTAATACACAAGTCTTAGTTTGTGATTGTGACCTTAACATAGATATTTTGAGTATGTCGCCAGAGGTCACTATGTTCACATCATTATTTAGGTCATTTAACCTCCTCTCTTTAATGAACCAACTAGAATTACTTGTCAGACTGCATCTTGCATAGACAACATTTTAAGCGACTTTGAAACCATTGGCGGTAGTATTATTACTGGGATACGGTCTGGACTGGACTTTTAAACTATTAAATTTGAAATATACCGAAGACATATGAGGAATGTCGGTAATGATAGTTCATTCCTTAATTATCAGTATTTCGCCATATTTAGCTAACATATTTAATAAGTGTATAGCACAAGGAACCTTCCCCAATCTAATGAAAATAAGTAAAGTAGTTCCTTTATTTAAATCAGGCTGTAGGAATAGTCTTGGAAATTATAGACCAATTTCTGTACTTCTGTCGTTAAGCAAAATGTTTGAGAAGATGAGAAGAGAGAAGAGAAGAATGCTTAAGCAATTAGTAGATATTTATTAAGCGCAAAAGATTTTGGATCATCGACAGTTTGGCTTCACAAAATCAAAATTAACTACTGACGTTGGTGCAACGCTTTTAAGTTGTATATTGCGGGCTTGGGATGGATCGCAGGATACAATTGGTGTGTTTTGTGATCTATCTAAGGCCTTTGACTGCGTTGCCCATAGTACCCTCATTCAAAAATTAAAACATTACGGTGTTTGTGGAGTCTCTCTCGACCTTCTTGTCTCCTATTTAAAAGATCGCTGTCATAAAGTTAATATAGCGAGGTAACGTCTGCGGGATCCTTGACTCGAATTGGCGTTCCACAGGGTTCCATTTTAGGGCCGTTTTTGTTTCTTGTATATATAAATGATCTGTTGCTAGTGGTTGATAACTGTGCAGATGTAGTTCTTTTCGCGGATGACACTTTTCTTATATTTCAAGTAAAAAGAATAGATTCTGAGTTTAGGTATCTAAGCAATATTTTAAATAAAATTTCCGATTGGTTTGCATTAAATAATTTATTGCTAAACGCAGACAAAACAAAGTGCATAAGATTTACCTTGCCTAATGTTCCACCTACTGATAGTAAAATCGAGATAACTTTAAATCAATAGCGTCTCAGGTCATTAGTAACACCCCCGATGCAGTCAATAGTTAGTCAATCAAATCAAAATACTCTTTATTCAATTTAGGCCCTGAGAAGGTACTTATGAACGTCAAAACTACCACCGGTTCATAAAACAACCCAGTCATCGAGAAGAACCGGCAAGAAACTCGATGTGGTTTATCTTTTCATAATACCTTCAACATATTTTTTGATAATTACAACATAATAGACACATAAAGCTGTCAACAGTCATGTTGTACTTCATTGTTCTCGGTGGACTGAATCTGATATGTCCCAGCGCGTCGGAGGAGCTAGTCTGTGAAGAGCGTGGCAAAACGTGAACGTGAGTTGTCTCGTGCGGAGCGTCGGCCCAACCATATCGAGTATGGTATTCAGCTGTGTTCAGTAATGCGTTGCTTAATCGGTGTTTTTGCGATTAATAAGATTGCTAATATTATCTATAAAAATCAATATTTGTTTGTTGTATGAGTTGCCATGCCATTCATTTGGCTATACACATTCGTTAACTTATTGATTTCACTTGCGCAAAGATTATATGCTTACTACAATTAACTTATTGGAGCGCGTGTGCTACCTACAAAATAAATGTATTCGAGAGACCATATCTGTATTTCGTCATCTTCTTACAATTTCACATCTCTTTAATTGCAATTTAAAAAGCGCCTGCAGAGCTGCGGGCTTCATTTAGTATATTATATAATAAAACATGTATGGTATAATCGATATATTGATTTAATACGATATGTTGTACCAGCCCTGTCTCGAGGAAGAGAATTCGTGGTACTTACGTCGGGTGGTAAAAGAGTACCAAATTCATATGTTTGCAGAATAAAAAGCTAGTTTCACAAAAGCACCTGATTGAAGCAAATGATTTTGAAGATTATGCGCAATGTACGAAATTATTTTTATTGTGGCACATCAGGGTAACAGCGCTGTACATTATGATAAGAAGATTGGAATCCAAAAACAATGATGACAACCGATAAATCCACATTTCAGCCGTAGTCGTTGCTGTCAAGCCGACCTGTTATTATATTGTTTATATACAAATAGAAAATGTTTTTAAACGAAGTCGGGTTTCGTGTTTGTCTGTGTGTTCATTTAGTTCTTATAAACTATGTAACGGATTAAACTAAACTACGTGTTCTTTTTAATTAATTGTAGGCTGTCCTTTAATTTTTTTTAATGTATATATAAGTAAAGGCTGCGTGTCATTCTATTAAACTTCTTCAAGGTTTTCTTAATATATTCTATTATATATAAATATAAAATAATATTTATATTCTTCTTAGGTTACTCATCTTGAAGGCGTTACCTTATTTATAACTTATGACCTTTTTACTTTATTTAAACTTTATCGTTTTTGCTGTATATTTCAATGTCTTGGGAATTATTATCTAAAGTCGAAGTAATGTATGGCAAATGCTGCAAACGCTCTGACGCTCTAAAACTACTTTGTTGGAATTGACTCGTACTTGGCCTTGCAAAAACAATTTCATGATACTTGAATACATGTTAAAAAGGAAAAATGAGGTTAAAAACACACTTTAGATACAAAGTATAATGTTTATTTTTATTACATTCCAAACATTCAATCACTAGATAAGTAGTATCTATTAAATATAATCGCATCTAAATTGGTTCACAATATTATTAAATATTGATCTGAGGTATAATTTTATCTTGTGTGATACCGTAGAAAGTTTTTTTTAGTGTCGACTATATATATATTTCTATTACAAGTTCAATAAGTCTTCCCTTAATGTAAATAAGCGGGGACCTTTTTAAACTCGGGGGCCTTTGATATTTTGTCCGTAAGTGTTCCAAGGACCAATTTACAACTAAATGCCTGCTTCATTCCGTAAAAATAAAAGGTGTTAGCACCCACCTCTGGTGCCGCTGCATCACAATCAAGAGACGAGACTACAACACGACCGGAACATTGATACTAGCGCCATCATATTAGAGATACACATTGATACTAGCGCCACCATATTAAGAGACGCATTGAAACTAGCGCCACCATAATAAAGATACATAAATAAGAATAATTATTATATAATTTTAATAAGACGTAAATAAGAATATCATTATATAGAATTGTACCATTAGTTTGATCATTATTAATAATAGTAGATTCTTTGACTTCATAGTTCGGCCATGAAAGGCTAGATGTCGCTGATTTACATGTCTAAACAGATTAGTCAACACATTCGAGATACATAAATAAGGATAATTATATAAAATTCTTGTATAGCTTAAATAACATTAATTTGTTCATACTTTATTATTTTTGTGTTACTTAAATTATTTTGCGGAATTATGTATAAATAGTAATCGCTTTGACTTATATAGATGGGCCTTTAAAAGGCAAGATGTCTGTGATATCTAGGCACTTCTTATATTGTACGAAGTATTGTAAGGCGAAGCTCTGGCCAAATAAATAGTGACAGACCTACGAAGTATTTGTTGCCATTCCTGACTGCATCGACTCTATACGTGATTGGTGTAATAAAGGAAAAAAAAATGTGGTTAATACTTATATATTTACGTGAGTATATAATGTATGTCTTGTAATGTATGTCTTCAGTTACTTTACAGCCCACCTGTGTCAACATTAGCAGAATTAATTTAGCTTTATAGGTACTACTAATCATAATTACAGATATTAATATGTAAATCTATAAAATCAATTATACTGTATTTAGTTCAGTTAAATGTAGCTTGTTAATTAACAATTTAAATATTATTAATAATTGTAGTAAATCAGTCTATTGGTTTTTTAATAACGTATAAGTAGAAACCGGGCACTGGGACTTCCCCTAACGGTCTGAAATCCCCGTAGATGTGATGCTCCGCGCGGCATTCGAACGCTTTATCCAACATCTGCGTAACAGATGACAGCCTGTGCGGGTAGAAGTACAGACGAAATATACTAAAAAATAAAATAAAATAATGTTAGATATTTGAAAAGATTTTAGGAGAAATTAATACGAAAGGCAGCCGATAATGTATGGAAGACGTTCAGACTCTTATTGCACCTATGCGAAGTCGGGACGAGCCACTAGTATGCTTATAAATACAAATAATAGTTCAATCATTTCTAAGTTAAATGTAGATGTAGATGGCTTCTTTTTTAATAAATACAAGAATTTAATGATTTTTTACCTGTCATCCTTGAAAACCCCGTTACAGCTTGACTTGGGTTTTACGTCCAGTCTAACAAGTTCTGGTTTATCGTCTACATATTGCACTTCTAACTTTACGTCCAACTGATTGCTGTACTGATAAGCGAGAAAATGTCTATATGAGTACATATAGTACAAACCCAAATAATAATAATATACAGTGAATAGGATGAATTGAGTCTTTGTCCCGAGTTACATTCCCCAAATATACAGTACAAATCGCGGTGTAAGAGTCAGACAGATGTATCTACATTTTCTTAATTTTACAGGAGAGCAAATATACTTTGATAATTCGCCTCTTCAAACTTTACCAGCTTTTTAATAGACTTAATATACAATTGACGAAAGAACAATATATATTAACATACTGTTAGAGCTTTGAAAAAGTTAAGGATTATTTAATTATATATGCTTACATAGACATAATACATACATATTTAAAATTCTGTTGACATAAGATAGTGTGGCCTTCATCATTTTTTTAACTTTTGTTTTTATGCTACTTTAAAATTAATGAATACGTCATTTATGACATTAAATTTTATTTTGTGTAATAACGTATAAGCTTTTACGTTCATATGGTTCGTAGGATATTGTAAAACAAACAATATTGTAGGAAAAATAATTAAATTATCTATTAAAAGTGATTCTTATGTTATTTCGTTCTTTTGGAATTCGTGAAATATTGAATATAATGTTACCTCCTTTTGACACTTCATAAAGGGCCACATTCTGATCTGGTTTATGAAAAAAAAAACGATTTTTGAATTTTTTGTAGATACGTTCATCTGGTTCTTATATCGCGAAACAGAACGCTACCTACATTAAAATATGCGTTATATTTCGGCATCTGGTGTCCACTGATCATAGCATCGTAGTTCCTATGATCGATCAGCAGTAAGCCACCCGGTTTCAGGCACTTTACAAAGTTACTCTTTCTGTTCCCGCGGATCAAAGACGTGAGCGAAGGAGTTCCCCACACATATTACACCGTCGAATAAAGTGCCTCGTAGTAAGCTCCCGATATCGTCCGTTAACGTTATCCAATTTGCCTTTTTAATAACTGTAAGGTATAAAGAATATGTTGTAAAATACATGAGTCAATTGTTGCTCTCTACTGTGACTTCATTTTACTTTTTGTCACAACAAATTACGTGATGGAAAAAATAGTGCAATCCAAAAATACTGTGATCATTACGATATCTAACATCCATTACTAATTGTCTCTGTCATGCTGGTTTGCAAGCATCTTGGCAGTTGAATTTACGACGGCTAATTCCGAAACGTAACATCAAGAATGAGTCACTATGACAGGTTTATAGTCATGTGTATAGTGGTAACAATTCAGTCGAGTACAGATCTCCTAACAGCACGCTTGAATATTGGACATTAGGATTAAACTGGGACGCGACATACCTAAGCGTTCTAATATGATACATTTGATATATGGTGTTTTTTATACTTTATAGGTTTTAACGTTTGCCCACGATCTAATCTGGTGTTCAATAACGATGCGGTATAAAATAGGAAACAAACTAAGCGTAGAAGTGCCTGGACCTCAAATGCAACTTCCGAAACATACTGACTGTTGTTTAGCAACAGATTTTCAATTTGAGGGAGGTAGCTCTTCAAGCTGACTTAGAAAAAAATCTACAATCAGCCTCTATGGTTTGATTACAGTGTTTCAGTTCAATCGGTCCTACTGCCCTATCATGTCAGACATTCGGTTAAATGTAGCAAAGTACATACTTACTCCATTCTTTATATCTAGGATCGTTTGCATTAGAATATTTCGTTCTTCGGGCGAAGTCCAACATATGATCAGAGCCGTCAGTTGAAACTAATTGAAATCCTTGCTCGAGAAGTAGAATTGAATCAATCCTGAACGGACAAATGTATATTGTATACAAGATGTGAAATAAACTGTGAATCATTGTGAATGTGAAATCATTAGTGTTGTTTCCACGGCGTGGACAAAATTTACTAACGAGTTGAGTGTTGTTAACTGTCCAAGTAAATTTAGACAAAAGCTCCACCTATTTTTTGCACTTCGACCTTGAAAGTTCATCGCAGTCAAAGAAGCTACGTCAGTTTTGTTACACGAACAACATTTTAACAGCACCTAATTTCAAATTTGTGATAACTTCTTAAAATGCTTTTCTGTTTTTTTTCTATACATGTAATAAAAAGGTTAATTAAACATGTCTGCACTTCTCAGATATTTTTTTTCTTAAGCCTGATACGTAATGGAAACATCTCAGTCATTTTTAGAAATGTCTATCTGTTAATTATTTAACAATTAATTATTTTTTTCATTCAAAATCTAGCGAACGTAGACTCGGGCACAGCTAGTTATCATAATTCTGTTTAGATGCTGCTAGATAGTTACAACCAAGTCAAAGATTCGTCATCAAGTATCGTTACTTAAATGTAAGTGAATTCAATCGCTGACTTTAATACAACATTTTTGTAGAAGGACGAATGCGGTTGGTGTTTTGTTATCGTGAAAAATATTTTAAAGCAAATAATTATTTCAATACGTAGTTGTTATATTTTAATGAATTGATAAAGTCCACATTATTTTAATTAATGGGCTACACTAGTGACTAGAGCGATTGGAATAGTCATTCGGTTCCATTCAATTAAGGTTCGAGAACATATTATTTATTTTAAAGAATTCCTTTACTTTCAGGAGCTTTCCTAATCTTATTTTAGTAAGAACACAGAGTTCACGTAATACTGTTTATTCGTTGATCAGTTAAGTTTATTTCGGCTTAAATTATCAGAGTGTATTCTAACTTATCACAATTTATAAATGTCATAGTACGTATCAACCATGAGATATATTACAAAAACTTTACTTGCTTATTAAAGAGTGCTGTGAGCTTTTGTTTCTTTCTGGGGTGTAACATGCCATAATGTGGATGAATTATGAACTGTCTTTTGCTATTTTTTTCTTGTAATTGTCTCTGTTAAATTTATAATTCCTTAACTATGAAATCTTCAATTATTTTAATTATTTACAAAAAATGGTAAACTAACTAATTATTTGCTCGAAGTGGGCTCCATTTTGTGGTGAATATTATAAATCGTATTCTGAACTTCGTCTCTCAACTCGTTTACACTCGCATAAAATTTAATGTAAATATTATTTTTTACATATCCCCACAAAAAAAATCTAAAGGGGTGAGATCTGGTGATCTCGCAAGCCATCTGATTGTGCTGTTTGTCCAATACAGGTATTAAAATGGTTATTAACGTGGGAAGCACTGTTCCGTTGTTATGGGCTGGAACACCATGTTGTATAGTTATTTGGTTTCGTTCTTCATCGGGAAAACCATTACCATACACGTAAACTAAAACAACCATATTTCTCATAATTCCACACCAAACGATGAAAGAAAATCTTACTTGACTGTTAGTTTCATGGATACGAATAGGATTCACTCGAGATCAATAGTGGTTACTGCGGTGATTGTACATACCATTATTGCTGAAGTTGGTTTCGTCTGACCATACAATGTTGCTCAATAAATTAAGGTTACGGTCAATTTCGCTCAGCATGCTTTGACAAAATTGCAGTCGTCTCTCACAATCACCAGGATGCAATTTTTGCACCAACCATCTATCACGATAACATTTAAACTCATACTTTTTCAGCACTTTAAGTTCGCGAGTGTGAGATGTTCAAAGTATTTCGGCAGCTTCTCTGCTTGAAGCTTTCGGAACTGCTTCGAAGTATGTTAAAACATTTAGATCAGAATCGTTATTGTTCCGCTGAAGAGTTTTCAGTCGACTTTTGTAACTGCCCGTATTCTTTAAATTTTCTACAATTCTTTTCAATACAAATCGAGTTGGTGGCCGTTGGTCTCGATATCTCTCTCCATACCACCGCAGAGCTAGCTTCACATTTTTGTTATTTAAAAAATAAGCTTCCAATAAATCAAATTGTTCTTGATAAGCCATTTTTACCGTGAAACAAATATGAAATGATTTGTTAATCAATCAAATATGAATAACAAATGACAATCTATTTTCTAATGTAACATTCCATATTTAAAACTACCTCATACGCGGAGTTATGTCGCATCTAAGAAAGGAGTTTGCATTACAAACACGTGCTATTGCAATCGTCTTATCTAAATAGTACTTAATTTGTCATTTTAATTGATAAATAACGTCAATTGGCTTATCAAGAACAATTTGATTTATTGGAAGCTTATTTTTTAAATAACAAAAATGTGAAGCTAGCTCTGCGGTGGTATGGAGAGAGATATCGAGACCAACGGCCACCAACTCGATTTGTATTGAAAAGAATTGTAGAAAATTTAAAGAATACGGGCAGTTACAAAAGTCGACTGAAAACTCTTCAGCGGAACAATAACGATTCTGATCTAAATGTTTTAACATACTTCGAAGCAGTTCCGAAAGCTTCAAGCAGAGAAGCTGCCGAAATACTTTGAACATCTCACACTCGCGAACTTAAAGTGCTGAAAAAGTATGAGTTTAAATGTTATCGTGATAGATGGTTGGTGCAAAAATTGCATCCTGGTGATTGTGAGAGACGACTGCAATTTTGTCAAAGCATGCTGAGCGAAATTGACCGTAACCTTAATTTATTGAGCAACATTGTATGGTCAGACGAAACCAACTTCAGCAATAATGGTATGTACAATCACCGCAGTAACCACTATTGATCTCGAGTGAATCCTATTCGTATCCATGAAACTAACAGTCAAGTAAGATTTTCTTTCATCGTTTGGTGTGGAATTATGAGAAATATGGTTGTTTTAGTTTACGTGTATGGTAATGGTTTTCCCGATGAAGAACGAAACCAAATAACTATACAACATGGTGTTCCAGCCCATAACAACGGAACAGTGCTTCCCACGTTAATAACCATTTTAATACCTGTATTGGACAAACAGCACAATCAGATGGCTTGCGAGATCACCAGATCTCACCCCTTTAGATTTTTTTTGTGGGGATATGTAAAAAATAATATTTACAAAAAAAAAATACAGACGAATTGATAACCTCCTCCTTTTTTTGAAGTCGGTTAAAAATAATATTTACATTAAATTTTATGCGAGTGTAAACGAGTTGAGAGACGAAGTTCAGAATACGATTTATAATATTCACCACAACACGTTATTAAAGGTTACTAGAAATGAATTTGTGTATTCAAAATGGAGCCCATTTCGACCAAATGATTAGTTAGTTTACCATTTTTTGTAAATAATTAAAATAATTGAAGATTTCATGGTTTTCCTTTTATTAAATTTACCAAGTATGTTAGAGAGCTTTGATCCTTGTGATTGACCCTAACGATCGATGGAATAAAATCACAGGGTGTAATTTATACAGATTTTAGTCGATTCGATTCCCGAGTGAAACAAGAGAATTTTCGAAAAGCCTTTGAATGCATTTTTTTTTCTTTTAAAAATAAAGAAATGTTTATTTGGAGTAAAATTTGCTATCTCCATAATTTAGAGTACTTTCCCTGCAGGTGGCATTAAAAAATCCCATGAATATAGAGTACAAATAGACATAAACATTTCTTGATACATTACAAATATACAGGGACGAGCGCTACGCATTTCGCTACTGAGCATATATTTACACTGACTAATCTAGTATATTATATATCCTGTACTCTATCGATTTTAATAATTGTGTTGTTCTATTTACCGAACAGTTAACGCGTCGTTCGGTTCTGTGTTTAAATATAAAATTAACTTAGCGTTTATAACTTCATATTAGTGATTTAGTTAATATTGTGTTTGAAATAATACATAATGCATTTCGATGCGGTCGCCTCTCTAAGTGGTACTATATTATCGATATGTTGTTTACCAATTTTGTTGACATCTTGGATTCTGTTACCGCAGTGGCGAACGATACATAACTACATCGGTGTAAACCAAATATTCACTGGAACTTTATATTACTGTTTTAAGATTATATCACAGAACAAGACACTAATATTCGGCAGTTATGCATACTCGAGTGTGTCGTTTAATTTTATCCCAATAATTGGTTTACTTCTATTTCTAAATACAACTTGTTGGTCGTTTTGCGCATCGCTTCTTGCATATTTGAAATTGGTTTTATTGCATTCGGCGAAGATAAGCTACGAGAAAAGGGTAGCGACTGGAATAGCTTACGGATCCCTTCTACTGTTAACGAGCATATTTTATATTGTTTCGACAACAATGTACAGCTTTAAAGATAGTTTAATAATAGTTATATATGAAATAGCTTTGATAGTGACTTTTAATTTTATTGTATTTCTGAAAATAACATGCTCTGTGCTGTCGTGCTGCAAGGCAAGTATGTCTCAGAGGAACGCGAAGCATATGTTATCACTTATAGGAGTAGCGTTGCTATGTGACTCGGCTTTGTTGGCAAATGTATTTTTTATAGTATTCGCGGAAGCCGCTTTCGACTCCCTGTGGCTGTCGAATCTCTGCTTCTTTTGTTTCACACATCGACTAGTATTTCAGTCAATGTTTTTGTTACTAAAAAGATCTTCCAGAGATGTGTGGAGGCAATATTTTATCCAAAGAAGGAAACGACGAATTGATTTTATTGCCTTGTAAGTCTAAGATTAAAATTAGCATATAACTATAATTTCTTCAATATCTATTGTGATTATTATAAATCAATATTCAATAAAGGTATATAAAACAAAGTTGTTTGTCGTGTTTGTTTGTGTGTTCCCTTAATTCTTCTAAGCTACGCAACAGCCTTTGATTCGAATATGACGGATATCTTCGCAAAAATATATGTTATTATATTATATTATGTTTAACAGAAAGTAGATCAGTTTATAGGTGGTAGAGCCACGCTGAAGCTATTACTGGTTTCAGCATGAATGGGTCGGCTCGTCCGGAGTAGTACTACCCTCTCGCAGAAAATCGACATGAAGTAACAGTGCTCGCATTGTTGCGTTTCGTTCGGTCAGTGAGAGCGCCGGATAACCCATCTCCTCTCACCCTCCCCCCTTACCCACTCCCCCAAACAGAGGTTGGCAACGCACTTGCGACTCTTCTGGTGTTGCAAGTGTCTATGGACGGTGGTGATCACTTAACATCAGGTGACCTATCTGTTCGTTTGCCTCCTATGATATAAAAAAAAGATAAAAAGGGAACTACTCTTTACTGTATCTGCCGAATTAACTCACAGTTAAGCTAAAAACTGGTGAAACAGGCCATAATATACACGCCATTAAAAAAAAAATGAGTTGATTATTTGCCAAAATGGCTTTTTATTGATTCTGGTGGTTCTTCAATATTAGGAAGTAGTACTTTTCCAGATGCGCAGCACATACCATTTGCTTCATCACTCCATTTTTTAGCACAACCTTTGGTACAAATCTTATTGATTGCCCCAATTTGGATGTTGTTCTGATGAACATAATCAATTTGTGGATTGTAACTAAATGCCGACCTATCATTATGAGCTAAAATTCTATTGCGCGAATAACCCCCGCGGTTACCTACGCTATAGATGTGCACGCCCTTCTCCCATGACCCACATCTCCGACGACCTCAAAGAACAGAAGCTCCCTGTTCGCGAGGTACATCGCATGCACTCTCCGCGCACCAAAGTCCCATACGACATGGTATTAGTCATTCTCGATCGCACCCAACAAGGTAAAGCGATATTCAATATTATGACCCTCTGCGGCCTCTCCGGCGTTATCGTCGAGCCGCCGCGCAAAACGTCCGTACTCTTGCAGTATCACAACTGTCAGGTGTACGGGCACTCCGCACGAAACTGGCGCTTGCGACCCAGGTGCGTTAAGTGCCTCGGCGACCACTCCACCAAGGAGGTCTCGCTCGTCGACCTCCTCCGACCCTCCGAGTTGCGTTTTGTGCCGCGGCGTGGGTCATACCGCGAATTATCGCGGATATCCCCGCACCCCGCGCACAAAGCGCCCCCGCTATCCTAGGCAGGACTCGCCGTCTAGGACGCCCGCCGCCTCCGGCCGCCCTCAATCTCCGCCTCTCATGTCCCGAGAGGCCTTCCCGAGTCTGCCGAGCACATCTCGTACACCGGCAGCGTCCGCATCCGCGAACACCCCGACAACGCCGTGAGCGGCATATTTTGTTTAGATTGTCAATTTTAAACTCGTAATATCTTTTGAACGCAATGACCGATTTTAATAATTTAAAAAGTTATCTACAGGTACTGAAACAGTCTTAAATTAAAAATAATTTATTTGGATAAGGATTAATATAAAGACATGAATAACATAGTCTTTTAGGCATGCTCTGGTTTTTGTTAAGTTTTCTTTCAAAAATGTAGTTATAGTGAATCACAATAGCTGGACATATGGTACCGCGAGGTTTTTTATAGATATTAATATGTTCTTTAATATTGTAGAAAATATTTTTGTTCTATCATTCATAGTTTCCGCAGCGCATGCGATGAAAGTCATTTTATGGCAATATTTTTCATACCTTGGATTACATTATTGAAATTTTAGTAGGATCCCTATTTTTTTCTAGTAAAAAACATCACCCATGTTACTCAGGGATAATGTAGCTTTCTAATGGGGGCGGCTCTACAAGGTTGATTAGCTCGAACGATCCCTTGCCGCCCCCACAAAACGGTCTGTCGGTACACCGGGGGTTTTAGTCCGTGCGACTCGGACATAACCCACCCTCTCCCCGGGAGGGTGGCGTATCCATAAGGGATTTCCCCACGTTAAAAAAAATAAAAGCTTTCTAATAATGAACGATATATCGAAATCCGTATAGTAGTTTTTGAATTTATTCGTTCCAAACATACAAAAATACAACGTTTCCTCTTTATAATATTAGTGTAGATAAAATGCATTAGAAGTACATTAAATTAATTAAAATATGCATTACTCACACTACTGCTTCAATTTTACACAACATATACACACATGTAAATAAAAAAGACATTTTGACATCTGTCAATAAAGGACTTCAAAAAAGGTTGTGAAGGAGGTTGCTATGCTCGACTGTATGTATTATTTTACTCTTACGTTCCAATTACCCTTTTTCATTCTACATTCTACAATGATATAACATAAAACTATTATTATAATAACTGAGTAATCATGATAAAAAACCTTTGATTATAGAAGTAAGTTGACAAAAGAACCCTAATAAAGTTCAAAATTTAAGAAATCAATGAACTATGGTCGAATGTCGACCACTGGGCGCCCACTAGTAGAAATAAATACTGCATAAAAGGGATCATTAAATTAAGTAAGCGATCCCTCAAAACTCACAAACCAGGTGATTAATGTTATTTGGATTTAATTTTAACTGACAAATACATGATGCGGTGAACTGTTAATATTTTAGCTTTATTTATTACTTTATCATTCTGCTCGTGCATTTCTAGTTTTAACTGTTATAATGATTTAATTTTTATTGTCTTTTCGTTTTAACTCTAATTATTTGCAAATATTCTATATGTCGATATATCTTGTATGTATGTATATGTCTGCTCAATTCATATAAACAGGTTTTCGAAAACCAACTGTCAAACCGCTTACAAGACGACACAATCGGAATCAAACTATCATTTCACATACACAAAATCTTCTGAAAGTAGCAACATGGTCGTTATACATCTAGACACGCGGTAGCGTGTTAAGCCAAGTTCAAAGAATGGCAAGCGTGCGTTATCGGAACCATTTCGATCAACTTTTCATCCCTTCATATTTCAAAAACTATTTCACATAAACATGTCAAATTCCGCCCATCGGTTCTTTTTTTTTATAGTAGCACGGCAAAGTGACTGCACTTTGCCAGATGGTAAGCGCAGTACAATTCAAAAACAATGGCGACCACCGAGTGACACACGATCCATCGCCGGTCGCCGCTGTCATGCCGGCCTGCGAAAAGCTGGATATATGCACAGGCTGATCCCGAAACGCGACCCGCAAAAACGAATCACTATGACGGGCTTTTTCGCCATATACATGGTAGTTGCGACCCAGTCAGGCTGTAAACCCTACCACCCCGCTTTCTCCATTGCCTCGTTCGTTATTCAGTAGGATGCATCACGTGTAGGTGAGGTTGGCTTGGATGTCTCAAGTCTTAGATGTTATTTGACACCCCTCACGCCCCAAAAACCTACCAGCAAGCCAAATTTTCGGAAGAATAAAATACGAACATACCGCTTTAGAACTTGCGACATAATTAAATAAAATTCGTATATTCGAACTAGTCAAGTCAGACCTTAGGCTACAATATTATTAAGTTCTGACATATAAAAGAAATAGTGTTGCCAGACAGAGCAACAGATAATTTGACGAGGTTGCGTTCACAGTCTAACAATATATAATCAATTTTCAAGTTTCTTAACAACGTGTAAGTAGTAACCCGGCACCGGGACTTCCCCTAGCGGTTTGAAATCTCCGTAGATTTGATGCTCAACACGATGATCGAACGCTTTGTCTATGGTCTGTGTTAACGACGAGAGCCTGTGTGGGTAATAACACAACCGGAACTCTCTGGAACATGTAAAACATTATTTAGGAATTTTAATCTGTTAGATACAAGATTTCATTTATCTCAGTCGCATCTTGATACGTGTCTGTACCTTTTAGATTTTTGTAAAAAGAATTGTTACCTGTATCTTGGAATTAGTAATAAAATACATTTCAATCGTTTTTAGTAATGTCTGCATGTATCACTGCTAAAGTACTGCGTTGAATAATACTTGAAAGGCTGCCCAAAACTTCGTTCACGTTTTAAAATTTCATAACAATTACTTGACTTATCTGGATTAATTGAAGTTGTTGTTGTTGAAAAGTTATTGTTGAAGTGAATACTTATTTAGAAAGAAAAGAAAAAAGAAACAATTTTGATACATTCTTCTTCATTGGTGCTCCGCTCCTATTGATCTTACTGTGATGATATATATATATACTTAGACTTCGTCGATAAATGAGCTATCTAACACTGAAATAATTCAAATTGGACCAGTAGTTCCTGAGATTAGCGCATTCAACCAAACAAACAAACCTTCCAGCTTTATAATATTAGTATATATTAGAGTTTTAACATAAAAGCATATTACCCAATTTGTATATTATTATTAACCAAACTCGACTTTTCAATCTTCGCGTCGAGTGTAACAAGCTCCGGTTTATCATCCAGGAAGTGTAGCAATGTTTTTATATTTATTTCGCGTTTATGCTGAAAATGACAGATAATAGATATCAGCATTATCCCAGACACGTTTGAGACACTGCATTAATACCACAAGTTCTAAAGTAGGCTTCGTGTAAAAGTTACCAAGGTAGGGGGGAATCCGGGGCCACAAGTTCTGATTTTTAACTAACACTAATTGTCACTATGAAAATAAACGGTGTAATTTTCCACATGTGCAAATATTGTACAGATGTTTATCGTGTTTTGTAATAATATAGTCACTTGTATTAATATCTTAATACTTTTTCTAATACAAGCAAATTTTGGACAAATTTCGGAGCGGAACATCTAGCCAATTTAGGGCAAGCTGTTCCGTTCCACCTGTGGGGCAAATTGTTCCACTTACATAATATAATATTATAATGCCAGAATACAAAAAAAAAACAACAATTTTCTATAATTGTATATATGTATAATTGTATATGTTTATGCTATGCACATTTAATCGTTATACGGCTTTTTAAATTTTTTGTGAATCCATGTAACGTAATATGACTGATTGCACGCTGAAGCTATTACTGATTTATGGTGGTAGAGCCACGCTGAAGCTATTACTGATTTCAGCAAGAATGGGTCGGCTCGTTCGGGGTAGTACCACCCTCTCATAGAAAACCGACGTGAAATAATAGTGCTTGCATTGTTGCGCTTCGTTCGGTCAGTGAGAGCACCGGATAACCCATCTCCCCTCCCTCTTCCTCCTTCTCCACCTCCCTTCCCCAACACAGGATGGCAACGCACTTGCGACTTTTCTGGTGTTGCAAGTGTCTATGGACGGTGGTGATCACTTAACATCAGGTGACCCACCTGTTCGATCGCCTCTTATGATATAAAAAAAAATATATATATGGTAAATTTAAGTTGTCATGCCACAGTTTAAATAGGGTTTCCCTTCTTGATGATAGTAATTGCAGCTTGACACGATTGTGTTTTTGATTTTTTTTTTTTTTTCGAACTGACTACGCTATTGACCAAGCAAGGTCTTAACAGCTTCACCGGACTACGATTGTGTTTTTGAGGTTTTATCTCTCTCTTACTTATGTTTGTAGTTTAGTAGTTAGTAGTATTATTCTAAATATTATATATATTTGTTAAAAAGATAAACCAGATCGAGTTTCTTGCCGGTTCTTCTCGATGACTGGGTTGTTTTCCGAACCGGTGGTAGTTTTGACGTTCATGAGTGCCTTCTTAGGGCCTAAATTGAATAAAGTGATTTTGATCTTGAGTTAGTCATGTTTGAACAAAGAAAAATGATCATAAGAGCTGTAGGTACAAATAAAGGTGGCTACATACATACAGAATTCCGTTACGGGATTTCGATTCGAGATATCAAATCAGGATTCGAACGCAGTAAATCCATACAAACCTATGTGCCTATCACAAACATACAGTAGTTTTCCGTTCGTAGTTTTGTCCGATCCGGAATTCCGTATAGTAGCCTGTGCGTTCGGAATCTCGCACAGAAAAAAACTGTTTCAAATGCATCTCTTTCATAGATTTTGTACGAGTCGCATCACACATTCGGTAATTCCGTACGGAACGCCAGTCACTCAGCTTTTGGGATTGCCTTGTTATTTGACCTCTTTTATATATAATATTGACTGTATTGCAATCTTTGCGTGTTAAGTGGATGCTCTTAGTAACGGCGACATATTTTCTTCTTCTTAGCAAGATACAGCATTAATGCAATACCAAGTAGAAAATCATCGTCCATTGCTGTTAAAATGTCTGAACTCAATGCTTGTCGTCTCTCAACTGAGCCTTGTTATTCCGAACGGAAATAAACGTATGTATGTGAAATATGGACGGAATCCCGAAACGGAATTTCGTATGTATGTGGCCGATTTTAAGGTCATTCGATTTACAAAGTTCCGGGGAACAACTAGCCCGTCGAGGACGGAACTTATAAATAACCACAAATAATGTTCTTAAACGAAAACTGATATCCTGGTGAAGTAATAAAATCAATTTAAAAAATATAAAAAATAAAATATATAAAAACTTCACATGTATCTATCTTCTTTGCAAAGTTATTGTAGTCAGAACAACTTACCTGCGGATCTTCTAGCCCCGCTCTCACCTACGTGATCGTGACCACTAGACACATTATAAAAAGTGTAAAAGTGCAAGTGTGCGTATTTTATATAAATAAATTAAAATACTTACATTATAGTATACATTGTGTTTTGGTGTTGGATGTCCGTCGATCATAGCGTCATAGTTCCTGTGATCGAGGAGAAGTAAGCCACCCGGTTTAAGACACTTTGCGAAGTTCGATAAGCACTGTTTCTGTTCACGACTATCGTAGACGTGTGAGAAGGAGTTCCCCAAACAAACCGCGGCGTCGAATAAAGTGTCTGGTAGCAAGGTTCCAAGGTCATCCGTCAATGTTTTCCAATTGGCTTGTTTGATAACTATAAAGTAAGAAGATAGATCGAGTTTTCTGTTATACTAGCTGTCCACTCCAGCTTCACACGATAAAGAAAATGAGGCAAACTCTTCCCGTTACAATACCAATATGTAATCTATAGGTAACTACTTTAATATTATAAAGAGGTAAACCTTGTGAGGTTGTAAGTGATAATATGTGAACTACTAGTCCGATTTCAAAAATTCTTTCAGTGTTAGGTAGCTCATTTAATTAGCTCTATATCATCACGCTAAGACCAATAGGAGCGGAGTACCAATGAATAATGTTTCAAAATCGGGCATTTCTTTCCTTTTCAGAGTTTCAGCGGCGTGTTAGTGTTAACTTAAGGAAGCTATTACACGCGGACGAAGTCGCGGGCAGAGCCTAGTCTATATATAAATAGGCAGTGGGGAAAAGCTTATGAACATCTTCCTCCTCTGTTTCTCAGACGATTTTCTTCATTCTTTTTTGTTTTGTAGTAATTGGCAAACTTTAGTGTTATTAATAAAAAAATTGGAAGTTTTTTTTTCTCTATAATCGAAATTCAACCACTGGACGAACACTCGTAAGATAAAATGGCAATTGGACGTCAATTTGTCATTTCTGTTAATGTTTTTGGAGATTTTTCTACTTGTCTGTGCCATTGACTCACCCATTTAATATAGAGATCTTAAAAGATCCGAAAAAGAAAACATTTTTGGAACACAAAATTTTTAATTTTCTGTAAGATTGTTCAAATATTTTATTTCACACAAATCTTATCCTTGTAATTAATTATAAACAACAAAATAAGAATTCGTCAAATTGGTACAGCTATTTTGTAATTATGTGATTACATACATTTGGCAATTGATTTTCATTCATATAAGACTAGCCGACTCCCTCGACTTCGTATACGTATCTCTATAGTTTTGTTAAATCTTAATGGGATTAGGCCGTACTTTCGATGAAAGCTCCCAGGCGGCTTGACTTTTTCCGATACTTCCAACAATTATAGTTACATTTCAACCAATTTACAAAAAATCTTGTTTGTGATTCACTAACGGCATGAAAATCTGCTCAGTAGTTTTTAAGTTTATCGCGAACAGACAGTTTTATTATCATCTGAAATAGATAAAGTTTGACAGATCACTATAATAGATGGTACAACTTGCTATTTTTTATAAAGAACATTATTATGTTGTACATTTTTATTCACTTCAATAGATTACATTGCAGCAAATTAATTTTTGTGCTGTTGAACAATCATCACGCTAATTTGTATGCATACATAATTTGAACACATTGAATATTTAAGCAATAACAATTTTGCTGTTATTCAACTATTCCTTATAATAATCAATAATAAATATAATGACAGAAGCGTGCGCAGGCGCGGGTACAGCTAGTGACGGTTAGAACGAAAAACACATGATATTTACTTACTCCAGTCTCCATATCTGGGATCATTACTATTGCGAAGTTTTGCTTTTCGGGCAAACTCAAGCATTTCGTCAGAACCGTCTGTGGAAACTAATTGAAACCCTTGCTTCAGTAGTAACATTGAATCGACGCTGAAATGGCAAAGTTCCATTTTTATGATAAACGGCAAACGGAGTCAATTCAACTCTTTAGTTTGGATAACCAATAGCTTAATCAGTTTAGACTTTATACGCTTAATGTAACATATATGGGCAAGTTGATCTATACTAATGACCTATGTAACCATGGCTACTGTATTGACCCATACTAAATTAATACTGGCTAGATAGCTAATTTTAGCAGTATACTGTATCGTTTGAATTTAAACGACTCGGTAAAATTAAGTCTTACATGATCGTCAGGTCTTTCACATTTCTGTGGATACTTCCCAACGATATTCTATACTAAATATATTTTATAGTCTAACTATATGAACATTATAAAACAAAATCGCTTTTCGTCTTTGGCTGGGTGCTACTTTCGTTCTACTAACTACGCAACAAATTTCGATACAATTTCCAATACATTTTAGAGAATGTCTTTATTATTTAATATTATTTTCTTTAACACATAAGGTTTAGCTAGTATCAGCAATACAAGTGCCCAAAATCTCTCATTTTACGACTCTCTAAACTCACCCAGTTCCACAAGCAACGTCGAGCACCCTAACACAACCGTGCCTGCGTAGTATATCACCAAAGAAATGCTTATACTCATGTGTGCGCTGATCCACTCCACCTACCGAGTCATATAATAATGCCGCATTTGAATACTGGTCCCTGATCATCTCTTTCCGTACATCCTCGATCGTAGTGTGGTATATTGCAGTAGCTAACATTACATACGAATTAACTGGAATTTAAACAGTTATAAGATGTATAGTGACGACCTTTTAGTATATTAAAAACTAGGTTTATTGCACACACCAGAAAATCAACACTACTGCTTTATAAAGTTGCCTACAAAATTTATATTATAAGCGCTCGTCCAGTGGTCAAACTTCGACCATAGAGAAAACGGATAACTTTACAAAAACATTGATAACACTAAAGCTCTTCAATACCTACTAAATAAAAAAGGAATAAAGAAAATCCGTTGAAAAACAGAGAGGAGAGTTTTTTAACTGTTTCCTGACTACCGATTTATATATAGACTAGCGGGCCCAGCAGACGTTGTTCCGCCCTGTTTAAAAATAAATCCTTGACAAATTAAATACCAAAACGTTCCCCATGAATCACTTTATCCACTGGTGAAAACCGCATGAAAATCCGTTTAGTAGTTTTTGAGTTTATCGCGAACAGTAAGACGCGATAGGGGACTTTATTTTATACTATGTAATGATTATCGCAACCTAATTGTAATAAAAATGAATAGATTGTCAAAAGGGAGCTACATATAATTTAATTGTGGGCTATATTTTAATTTAATTATCCCATTGCTGCTTCATCCGCAGGTTCAATCCTGGTATGAACTGACGATTATTTCGGAATTTACGTACATTTACTAATTTAAATGATTTAATTGATAACAATATAAGCTGACGGTGAAGGAAAACATCGTGAGTAAACCTGAATCTGAGAAAATTTCTTTTAGTACTAAAATACAAAACAGAACTGCAGTTCTTAGTTTGAAGTCGCCAATACGTCGTGGGCTGGCGTGGTGATTACACTTACTTCCTTCGGGAATAAGCCTATGGTTCTGCAGTGAGTCTCTTAACGGTTGATGATGAGGATATAAATTATCTTCAAGTATTTTTTCTTATTTTCGTCCCTCTCATATAAGTATTAAAATAATCTTTGCATTCTTCTCTTGCTTAGGTTACCTATTTTTAACACATTACCTTATTTATAACTACAGACCTTTTTATTCTATTTAATATTCTTCTTTTTTGCTGTATATTTAAACGTTTTGGGAATTATTATCTAAAGTGAAATCAATGTACGACAAACGTTATAAACGCTCTGATAATAAACAGATTTGCGCTGACGCTCTAATTACGTTTATATACTTTGTTGGAATGAAATCGTGATTAGCCTTGAAAAACCCATTTCATCATACATTTATACAACATGGTTGGGATGATAAAAACACCGTTAAGGTACAATGTATTATGTTTATTTGTATTTAATAAAATATATATTTATTAGTATATTAAATTATTATTTTTTTATATTTATTTCATAGCTATCTGTTCGGGAATAAATTGGTTGGGGGTAGCCAAAATATTTTTTTGTCATACTTATGAATCAAAAATCGGAGATGATCGGTAACTTGCCTGTAACCCGTTCTCGCACTCAGGCTCGCTATTCGACATGATCCTATTATATATCTTATATGTTTGGATAATTTATTGTGTGCATTATCTCAGCAAAACTGTTGCTTCCTTAACGGTGACGGGGTATACTTATCAGGTAAGTGAGATCCGGTTATAAAAAAAATACTTTCGGCATTTATTTTACAGGGGTACCTACCTCCAGACAATTTATATAGTCCACTGCCTAGGTTAGGTATCTCGGCCTTTGTGAGTGTGGTAGTTGCACCCCAGTTAGGGTTATATTTTGGCCGATTTAATAATATCTTTGTGTCTATCTGTTATTCTGATATAATGTAAAGTTTCATCAAAATCCGTTGAGTAGTTCATAATGTTATGGAATTTGACTCTATATTTTGTTATATTGGTCCAGTACTACATTTCTAAGGTTTAGCTTTCCTCACGTTTCTCTTCACCATAAGCCGACAGTGTTGCCAATTAAAATTAGAAAGTGTACGCGAATCCCGAAAAATTCGTTGGTACATGCCGGGGTTCGAACTTGCGGAATGATATTCCAGCGGTCAACCACCATCACGACTTGACAGAATCTCACTGTAAATTTTCGAGAGGAAGTTGTAGCTTGATACCTGGCAGTATCGACTCACAAATTTCCGAGGTATATTTAAATTCGCGACGTTATAATGACTCGGAATATCGCGAATTTAAATATACCTCGGAAATTTGTGAGTCGATACTGCCAGGTATCAAGCTACAACTTCCTCTCGAAAATTTACAGTGAGATTCTGTCAAGTCGTGATGGTGGTTGACCGCTGGAATATCATTCCGCAAGTTCGAACCCCGGTATGTACCAACGAATTTTTCGGGATTCGCGTACACTTTCTAATTTTAATTGGCAACACTGTCGGCTTATGGTGAAGAGAAACGTGAGGAAAGCTAAACCTTAGAAATGTAGTACTGTGAGTAGGAAAAAAACATCAAACTGTGGATTTCTCAGAGTTTGAAATCGCCAATACTGCGAGCGTTGTGATTATACCCACCCATACCTACCTTCGGAAAGAGGCCTATAGCCCTGCAGCGGGTTTCTTACAGGCTGATGATGACGATCATTCTGTCAAAACTTATTTAATGAAACCAAACAAAATTAATCTAACATAACATAACCGTTATGTTAAATTTAAAGAAAATTTTTTAAGGAGCAATTTGAGAAGTGCTAGAATAGTTAGGGTTTGTTGCAGGTTTTAAATACATTTGTAATCATCATTTTATTAAAATATTACATAAGTCATACAATATCACAAACGATTGACAACACAGAGGCAGTTAGATGCCGGCGCCGACGTCGGTCGCGTCTATTCCCAGCATCGCGAGTTCCTCTAATTCCTCTTGATTCCTCAGGGCCACCTTCTCCGCGGGCGGCTGAACGCTCTTCTCGGCCGGTGCTGGGCTCGGCACCGTCAGGTTCCTCACCTTCTTCCCGTTCTTGTTGTTCCCCTTCCTGTTCTTGTTCTGCGGCGGCGGCACCACGGCGGGCACGTGCGCGTCGTACAGCTGCGGCTGGAACAGCTGCGTGTTCATCTCGAAGCCGAACACCTGCGGCTGCATGATGCCCATCGGCGGGAAGGAGGGCATCACGCCGCCGAGCGGGAAGGCGGGCGGCAGCGCCTGGAACAGCTCCTGGGCTCCGAGCTCGCCCTTGTTCACGTCCGTCGGGAAGATTATGTCCAGAGCGTCTTGGAAGTCTTTCGACAGATTCGGCTGAGGAGCCAACGGTCTGAAAGCACATGAGAAAACAAAATAAGTCTGAACGTACAAATAAAAACCAGAGACATCATAAATGAGATGCGATGTAAATAGGCTAATTTTTGGATTTATTTATAAAAAGTACTACTACTTTCATACATTATATTTTAATATCAGACAGAGTTGAGATGACTTGCCTAAGTGACTATGTTAATAATGGATAGAACAACAATGATAGCTCTCGATATACCTATATATATATCTATATGACGTTACGACGGTCACCGTATCTTACTTACCATCAGGCGCCCGATAAAGAAAAAAATCCGAGGGTAGCATGAAAAAAAAAATATCGCTGAATTATTTAAAATGTAAATAAGCAACACTTTGCACAGAAATTAGGAAGAAAAAAGTATTTAATAAAAGATTCTTTAGGTAATACTATCAAATGCCACGAGACAATACACTAATATAACTATGAGCAGTCTGTGATTTGAAAGATAAGGTGCCGTCAGTCAATAAGTCTATTAGTTCTCATGTACTTTTATACCATCTAGTCTAGTACTTCTGTACTATCCGGGTTCTATTTACCATAAACAAGGTACCTGTGATCTCCACAATTGGTACACGTTAAACTTAACCTTTACACCACATGTACCACCAGTGGTACACAATTTGATTATTATTGAAAACGAAAGAATTTTTTATGTCATGTTAAAGATCAAGTTTAACATGTTCCACCGGTGGTACATGGCCTGAAAGAAGTTTAGTTTAATGTTAAAATGACCATGAACCGTTTTAATACAATTCTCAAGAATGACAACCTATTACTTTTAATGATGCCAATGCCAGATTTAAAACATGTTACTACTGACCCGTGTGGATGATGCTGTATGAACGGTAAAGATGTTGGGATAGTCAGCGCTGGTGGTGCGAGGTCCAGCTGCTGTTGTTTCTCCTCTTGAGCTTTTGCTATCTTCTCTTTAAACTCTGCTACCTAGTATAATAAATTAAATATGTATAACACTCGAACTAGAAAATCATTACCCATGATATGGTCAAAAAGCTTGAACGATAAACATGACTTCTCAAATGTAGCTACCGGAACACATTCACACTTATATATAGATGGCATAGTAATGTATGCATGTCAATAGTCATTTATAATGTTGTGTTATTTTTCAACAACGGTTACCATAAACTGTTGTCAATTATTTTGCTATCGAATCGAGTTTGTAACATAACATATAATATCTTCGTAAATATAACGACCTGGTTTAAAAAAAAACACCCTAGATGTATTTGGCAACTCATACATTTCAAAATTAAAATTTGCGAGTTAATAGCTTTTTCATTAGAATCGGTTCACTCTATCAAAAATTATTGTAATTTTAATGACGACGCAACTAGAGCAAGTGAGAAAAGTAGATAAGTAAATGGACCTAATTAATACATTCAGATAATTTTATTAGTCACTTTTTTTTCATTATGGTCCACGCGGACGAAGTCGCTGGCACAGCTAGTTAATTATATTTCAACAACAGATACTGTAAACTATTATATATTATTCTGCTATCACACAATTTGTAATTTGACATTGTATTATAATATTTGTGATAATACCACTATAATAAAATAAATAATGTTCAGAAAACATTTAATTGTTTGTTAAAATAAACTTCTAAAGGTAAAAAACAAGCTCATAACAAGACAAGAAATTTGTGTCAGCAAATTAATCTATACTAAAATTATAAAGAGGTAAAGTTTGTGAGTTTGTGACGTTGTAGGGGGTAATCTAAGGAACTACTGATCCGATTTGTAAAATCCTTTCAGTGTTATATAGCTCATTTATCGAGGAACGTTATATGCTATATATCATCACGCTAAGAACCAATAGGAGAGGAGTACCAATGAAGAATATTTTAAAATCGGGTTAGTGTTAACCCAAAGTAACTATTCCAAGCGAACGAAGCCGCGGGCAAAGGCTAATCATTAATAAAAGAAGACTTTATGAAATGCGGATAAGACTTGTACTAGTAAATTTCGAAAATTTGTTATTTGCATAGTGACGAGTATGCATAGTGCTCTCTCTTTCACATCCACTGGTCATTGCATAATGCTTACTTATTCACACATTATGATAACACCAACCGACCGTTACCAATAATAATATCGAGGAACGGATATTCGACAGCGGAATAACGATATCTTCAGAATTTTCTAGAAGTAAAGGTATCTCTAGTTATAGGTGTTCAATTGCAGCTTATAAACTTAAGAGTGGTACATAAATAGACAGTCTTAAAATGTTCTAACACCACGAAAATGTTATATTACCTTCCTCTGAATTTCTGCATCGATTTCCTCTTGTTTCTTCTTAGTAATTTCATCTTCAACTTTCTTCTTTTCATCGTCGACCTCTTTCTTTTTATCGTCATCTTTCTTTAGATCATCTTTCGTGTTCTTACCCAAGTGCTTGTATAGAGGCATCTTTCCTGAAATTCATTTTTATTTTTACTTCATTTATGACAATTAAAGTGTCTTGCGATAATTTCAATGTTCTAACAAGATGGTGGCCCCTTTGCTAGAATTTTCCATGGAATTTTTACGGCATCTCAGAATTCATACTCCGTGGTATTATTTCCCATTCACATCACTTGTGCGCGATAATCGACTATATTTCGTAGAATACCGTCAATATTACAAAATATAGAGACAAATAACACAAGATTATGAATAAAATATAAAATCTACTACATGACAGACAAAGCTCCCGCCAAAAACTTTACTGGAATTTAATATACATATTTAAACGTCAACATTTTCTCCCCACTTTGTTATTTAATTTTCTTGGTCCAATTATAATAAAGATAAATAAAACAAGAAACAAGCAAAAAAAAAAAACGACACTAACAACAGAAAAAAGGTATTTAATACATTGAAAGCTTTAATACAATAGTCAACATTTTGTTTCTTTGTATTTCTACAAACGACAAATACAAAGAAACAAAATATTGACTATAGCTAACTTCAGGGTGTCGGTTTTTCGTGATGGTGTTCGCGCGCATCCTAAAAATTTACTCTCATCATTTTTCCCTAACGCGCTAAAAGAACTATAACTTCAAAAATAAATATGTCATACTTGGTATTCTCACAATCACAAAACACAAACTGACACTATAACTTTTTATGATGTCACCTTGTATAGGTTGCAACTATAAACGAAAGGTGGTAGAGGCACGCTGAAGTTATTACTGGTTTCAGCATGAATGGGTCGGCTCGCCCGGGGTAGTACCACCCGACCCACAGAAATACGCACGTGAAGTAACATTGCTGGCATTGTTACGTTTCTTTCGGTCAGTGAGAGCACCAGATAACAATCCTCCTCTCCCCCCACCCCACCCCCCTAAACGCAGGGAGGCAACTCACTTGCAACTCTTTTGGTGTTGCAAGTGTCTCTGGACGGTGGTGATCACTTAACATCATATGATCCACCTCTTCGTTTGCCTCCTACGATATAATTTTTTTTTATTAATAATAATAGCTACAGTCCAACCCTCGAATTAAGAGCAAAGAAGCCCACTTTATCATCCCCACGCTGTAAAAAGTCTTTGCTCCGTGTTAGAGGAAAGAAAGCAGGGAACAAAAAAGTAGCTTCTATGAAACGACATTGCATGGGAATGATGTCACGGGTACAGGTCAGTCATATTATAAATCACTGACCTATAAAGGGCATCTTCTTAAAGTCCGGCTTCTTGGTGTCGGTCCGCGAGGAGCTGGTAGTGTCGGTGCGCGCAGGACTGCTCCGAGGCCGCAAGTACTGGCTCCTCCTATCGTCTCTCCTCTCGTTGCGTCTTTCGTCTCGACGTCCACCGGCGAACCGGTCGCGACTGTCTCGGAACTCGCGACCGTCTCGAGACTCTCGATCGTCGCGAGAATCTCGACCGTCTCGAGACTCGCGACCGTCCCGAGATTCACGACCGTCTCGAGACTCGCGACCGTCTCGAGACTCGCGACTGTCTCGAGGCTCCCGACCGTCTCGGGAATCGCGGCTGTCTCGAGGCTCCCGGCTGTCCCGAGACTCACGACAGTTTCGAGACTCGTGACGTTCAGTCTCTCTATTCAAATGTATAAGAACTGATGTTAACGGGTCACTTGCAATCTCTATTTATCTGCAGTCAATATGAGTAGAGTAATCCTGAGGCCAGTGATAATAAGTTGGAATAAGGACCTATTAAGAACTAAGGATGCATAGTTTTTGGCAGGATCTTAGTCTGTCATATAGACTTTTTATTTAATTCATAATCATGTGCTATTTTACTCTATATTTTGTACCGTTGATGACAATTTACATAATATAGTTCGGTTATTGTGCACAAGTTAAGTAGATGGAAGATAATGCCCTGGAGCATAAGTTCTGAAATGACATAAAAACTCCATGGAAAATTCTAACAAGGAGGCCACCATTTTGTTAGAATATTGAAATTATCACAAAACACTTATAATATTATTACGTACTCGACAATGGCAGTAATAACCTTAAAGATGGTTGATAAAGTTTAGAAAAAAATGCTAAGGACGCAAACGATAAACAATGTTTTAAAAATAAAAATCATAAAAATTTATGAGTGTTGTTGTATTCTTAGTTGGAACGCTTCGTCTCCAAAGCGAAATTAATATAAAGCGAATAATGGAGGATGATATTTTTGTGCCAGATATAAATATAACAGTGAAATATGGTGTAATAGAATCATACACTGGTTCTACCACATTTCAGTGCAAGGAGAAAGCTAAAATCTGTTATAGATTGATGATTATTAAGTCCAAATAATCGTACAGTAGCGAGAGACGAAATTGTTATCACTGTGCAGATTTAAGAGCATCGGCATTCACCTGCTGGTATACCAAAGCTGGTAAGAACTTACCAGGGTTTTGCTTTTGCATGGTTGTGGGTTTCCCAAAAGGAGATTATGAATGTTCATGATATGCTAATCTTTTAGTAGCTTATATAGGATTTTTGCTGGTATTCCCTTCGCTCCCACTGATTAGGTTTGACCACATAGACATTTCTGATTAATTTGTTAGTCGACTCATATTTACTTAAAACTTCTATGTAGTGTTGGAGTATTATATATTTCCATGGTCGAGCTCTATCAATAATAGAAGTATGAGCTATCTTATATATAGAAATTTATATGGCCATCAATTTCGATTGCTTCTGGGATCATATTCCAGGATGAAGTATTGAATTTTTTATTTTCATTCGTAACCTCTTTTACAAAATTAATCTGATTATTACTTTATCACGAATCACGTTTCTAGTTAAAATTACCTCAATCTCCGTTTGATGTCTGATGTTGATGGTTCTCTTTCTCTACTCTTCGGAGACTGGCTGTTTTCTTTTTTCAACGGTTCACCTTTCATTCTAAAAATAAAATCAATTTACGTTAGACTTGGTAGAAACCAACTCTATAAATTAATTTATACACATTTTAGAATATAATTTATGTTATGGATATTCAATTTTCTATTTTTTTAGGTAACAAGTTCCATGCCAACACATTTTTACCTATGTCTCCTTCAGGCTACTTGATATTTTGACAAAAAAAATAGATGTATTATCACACAATTTTATGTTACAACACCATACATGACATGACATCTTTTGTTTTCTATAGTACCACCGGTGGTACGCGTAGCCTATATACAGAGTTTAACGAGTACCACTGATGGTACACGTGGCCTAAAGATCAAGTTTAAGGAGTACCATCGGTGGTACACGTGGACTAAAGATCAAGTTTAATATATACCACCGGTGGTACACGGGGCCTGAAGATCAAGTATAACGTGTATCACTGGTGGTACACGTAGCCTTAAGACCAAGTTTAACGTGTACCACTGATGGTACACGTGGCCTAAAGATCAAGTTTAAGGAGTACCATCGGTGGTACATGTGGACTAAAGATCAAGTTTAATGTATACCACCGGTGGTACACGGGGCCTGAAGATCAAGTTTAACGTGTATCACCGGTGGTACACGTAGCCTTAAGACCAAGTTTAACGTGTACCACTAGTTGTTGCATGCAAAGCATGTTAGCTTATAAGGTTACCGCCTGTATAGCTGACTAGACATAAAAAGATCACTAGCACTTGACCATATATGTATGGTGGTATGGTGTCCTTTATTTACCAAGATGGCTTTTTTTACTTGCGTATCGTTCAATTCGTTAGTTTATAACCTAAAAACATGTAAGAAAAAAA
>MU158805.1:4344540-4356760 GCA_015888305.1 Antheraea pernyi | reverse complement strand
ATGCCCGTATTTTTTAATAACAAAGAACGCTATACTTTATACTGAATATATAGATTTTAAGGTGAACCAACTAGACTGAACCCAATATCTATTAGAGTTATTTGTTATGTCAAGAGACTTTAAGAGATCAAGAATAAAGAGATCAATGAACTTTAAATTTCCATTAACAACTCTTTACGATTGGCGAGGAGTCCAGATAGACATAAATCATCTGTCTTTATGCAATTTATAAAGAACTAGCCGACCCGTGCCCACTTCGTTGGGCGGTAATACGTAAGCGTAGAATGGTTATTTTGCGCTAAGACGCAGCGGAAGCTCTGAAAAGGAAAAAATACCCCGATTTTGCAACTTTCTTCATTGCTGCTCCACTCCTATGTGTCTTAGCGTGATGATATAACACTGAAAGAATTTTCCAAATCGGACCAGTAGTTCCCGAGATTACCCCTTACAACGTCACAAACTCACAAACCCACAAACTCTACCTCTTTATAATATTAGTATAGATTACAAAAACTGTAATATTTTCTGATTTAAGAAAACTAGCACTACATGTAACGTGTATGCTATACAGCAACACTCTCGTCTATAATCTCTCTTGAATACAACATTATCAGATTATCTAAATGACGAATCAGTTATATATTTTTACTTAATAACATAAAACTTGTACATAATTTAAAAAAACACTGAAAAAATCAATGTAAACGGTAAAAAGAGAAGATTTTAATAGGACTTACTCAGAGGAATCTAAGTTTTGCTGGAACTCTAGTAGAGATGCAAATATGCATCCGGACCATTTCCCGCGCGTAATGAGATCCAATTAATGTAACTGCCGTCATTTGGCAACGAGAACCTAACTTTCATAAATTTTTGGTTTTCCCATTGCATATTTTCCTTTAGTATCCACGTTTAACTTTAAGTTTTATAACAGAACGAATTCCAATAATTCAAACTCATTACCATATTTACTTTGATTGACTTTCGAGTGGTTGGCATAATTATCAGTTCTGTTTATTGGTATTAAATAGTTCTTCAGTTACCACAATACAAATTATACTTAGTTTAGAATGCAATGGCAGAGAATGACATATTTGTGCAATATGGAATCCAAAAATAGCAACGTTTCTGGTACAACAAAGTGTTGTGAATAGGTAATGAGATATACACTGAAAATTTGTTAGAAAGTCAAATTAATAATACTGGCTTCATTACATAGTATAAAACAAAGTCCTCTACCGCGTCTGTCTGTTCGCGATAAACTCAAAAACTACTGAACGGATTTTCAAGCGGTTTTCACCAGTGGATAATGAGGAACGTTTTCGTATATAATTTGTCAAGGATTTTTTTTATAATCAGGGCGGGACAACGTCTGCCGAGCCCGCTAGTAATATTATAAAATAAGCATGAAATTTTTTTGTACACAACACTCCTTATAGGCGTTTATGATTTTTTTTAAACAAAAGTGCGGATAGTATTGTACTAATGCATCCCCTAATGATGTATTTAAAATATATTTAATACAATTTTTTATTTATACATATACAATTTTATAGATAAATATTAGAAGGGTAATTATAACTATATTACTATTATAAATATATAAATGAGTAATATATTAAACTTACTTGTATGAAGATTTGAACGTTATCTATATTATATTATTATAAAGAGGTAAAATTTGTGAATTTGTGAGTTTGTGACGTTGTATGGGATAATCTCAGGAGTTATTAAACCGATTTTGAAAATGAAAGCCACGTTATTTGTGAGCATCATAGGCTACATATCATCATGCTAAGACCAATAGGAGCGGAGCAACAATGAAAAATGTTTTAAAATCGGGGTTTTTTTTTCCTTTTGAGAACGTCTTCTGCGTCTTAGCCCAAAATAACGTTAGCCCACAGTAACTATTCCACGCGGACGAAGACGCAGGCAGAGGCTAGTATCTATATACGCAATGAAAATACGGTTCCTATGCAGCCCAATCACATAAAAAATACTAAACGTATCGGCATACGGCTATAACCAATCGACGCGGAATTTTTCATAGATTGTTCTAGTTTACTTTTTGGATTCGACTGGCCCTTTACCATGTTTTTAATGCTCAACGAAGCGGGCGGTAGTCGGCAAGTTTTATATATGCAAGAGCAATACTGCCGTTGCTTTGACGTGGTGATATGAACCATGTCTGGCGCTGTATTTGACTTTCCAGACCACATACTTACCTGCTATTACTATCGCTTTAATATTACAAAATAAATAGTAAGTGTGCTAATTCACTTTACTCTAGAGCCATGCTGAAGCTATTATTGGTTTCAGCATGAATGGCCCGGCTCACCCGGGGTATTACCACCCTCTTATAGAAAACCGACGTGAAGTAACAGTGCTTGCATTGTTGCGTTTCGTTAGGTCAGTGAGAGCTATTATTGGTTTCAGCACGAATGGCCCGGCTCACCCGGGGTATTACCACCCTCTTATAGAAAACCGACGTGAAGTAACAGTGCTTGCATTGTTGCGTTTCGTTAGGGCAGTGAGAGCGCCGGTGGTCCACCTCCCCTCTCCTTCCCCCCTTTCCCCCAAACCCCCAGACTAGCAACGCACTTTCGACTCCCCTGGTGTTGTTATATCAGGACTAACAAATATTGGTGACTTTAATATTATGTCCATGCAACACGCCAAGGGAGTGAATAGTGAATTGTTTCAAATTGCGATCACTCCTCTCTTCCTTTATATTGCCAATTTCAATTGACCTCTGTGCGAAACAAACAAGTTGGAAAAAAAAATCAAAAACACATGTTAGTTTGCCTGCTATGACATTAAAAAAAATCTACTGTTCTTCGAGCGAGAGTACAGAAGTCGAAGTAGCAAATTTCTGACTAAACGTTGTACTATAACTACTGAGTATTTCAGACACATTAAGAGTAAATAAATCGTATGCAGAAGTGACCGTGTCTTTCTAAACGTGGACGTTCCCATTGCGAAGCTGTTCAACGTTCCTTGCATTTGATTGTTCGCCGCTCGCGCTCGTGGGACATTCAGAAATTCATGCTTCAATTGCAGACGGGCGAACGTTCTGCTCCTATTTACTGCACAACGTAACTAGAATACAGACACCTCATTTTAAACAATGGACAGTTTAGTAAAGCCAATACGGAACTTATTATCAGTACTTAGCGTTTGCGCGTGGCTTCGCTTGCGTTAATGTTGATTTAATTTATCCCTCGAGAACAGTACATTTTTGTGGCTGAAATATACTTGATGACCTTTTCTGTACTTGTGGCAACGTCAATGGAAAATTGAATGACGATAGGTCAAATAGTAAATGCATGTTAAACAAACAAATTCACCTTGGCACTTATAATATAATTAGAATTTCACTATGAAATGTAATCAAAAAATATGTTTATATACAGTTTAAACTGTATAACGTATTTCAGGTGTGCGAGCATTTTTTTCGTTATAAAGCGTTTTCGTTATAGTGCGGGAAGAGAACAAATAAATGGTTTTGTGATAAACCAACCAAATTGAACTAATTATCTTTTTAAATAATATTAGGGATTTGAAGCGATTAGTGGTTAGCATATTCAGACACCGCGTCGATCTTCGTACATATTGTCACATTACATCAGATAAGGTTATTGTCAGACGCTAAGACTATCACTACATTTTATAAAACAAAGTCCTCTGCCACGTCTGTTTGTCTGTAAGACCAATAGGAGCGAACCAACAATGAACAATGATTCAAAATCGGGATTTGTTTTCATTTTAAGAGCTTCCGCTATGTTTTTTAAATTTTATATCATAGGCGGCAAACGGACATGTGGGTCACCTGATATTAAGTGATCACCACCATCCATAGATACTTGCAACACCAGGGGAGTCGCAAGTCTGTCAGTCTGTGTTTATGGGAGAGGGAGAGGCAGTAGGGAGCGGAGGGGAGGTGTGCCTCCGACACTCTGACTGACCGAACGAAACGCAACAATGCAAGCACTGTTACTTCACGTCGATTTTCTGTGGGTCTGGCGGTACTACCCCGGTCGAGCCGACCCAGTGATGCTGAAACCAGTAATAGCTTCAGCGTAGCTCTTGGGTCACCTGCTGTTAAGTGATCACCACCATCCATGCACACTAACAACCCCAGAGGAGTCGTAAGTGCGTTGCCATCTTTCGGAGGGAAGGGTTAGGGGAGGGAAAAGGAGAGGAGAGAGGAGAGGGGAGGGGAGATGGGTCTCCGGCGCTCTCACTGACCGAACGAAACGCAACAATGCAAGCACAACAGTGTAGTGAAGTAATTACTTCACGTCGGTTTTCTATGAGAGGGTGGTACTACCCCGGGCGAGCCGACCCATTCATGCTGAAACCAATAATAGTTTCAGCGTGGCTCTACCACCATTAAAATCAAAAATCTGAATAAAACTGTATTGTACATTCAGAACAACATCAAACAATACTCCAAACATAAAAGACATGACATAAGTCTTATAACATCTGTTTAATAAATTGTAGCAATGTGAGTATTTGTAATTATTATTTGTATAAGACTATATAATAAATAATAGTTTTGTATATACTCATATATGAATTTGATAACTCCAAAATAGATAAAGTAGAACTAATAAATAATAAACCAATCCTTGTTTCTTAGTTACAATGTTAGTATGTATATGCGAGTCCAGGTGATGGATGAGTAGGTGGGACAGTCCGCAAATCCGGCCGTATCTGAATAGGATTATCTACAGACCGACATCTGTATGTTCATGTGAATGCAAATGCAATTAGAATATTACGTACCATTTATGTACCTATGTATATCTTTATTATTTTACAACAACGAGTAGCATTCTGATACTTAATATCAACAATAATCTGCATTTTGAATTTTATTGAAGCCAGAAATATGATAGCTATAGCTATAGATAGCTATAGATAGAATATACTTTTAGCGACATAGAGGCTCACTAAAAATCCTTTTTTTTTTTTATTTAACCCTAAAACAATAAAAGCAAAATCGGATAACAGGTATAAAACTTTTTACATATTAACTTGAAATTTAACACAATAATGTCCTAATGAATTTAAAAACTAATTTAACCAAAACATATATATATATATTTCATTCGCCAAATGTCATACTCTAAGTGTATAAAATAGGGGATTACATTTTTCATAGATGCTTTTATTGAAATTCTAAGTAAGTGTTTAATTTTTTATAGTCGTAAAGTCGAGGGCAAATTAGTTGATTTCTAGACAAAGCCGTGAAGAAAAGCTAGTTTAAAATATCCTTTATAGTGATATTCTTAAGGTGTGGCGTATTCCGGAATCAACCAATTTGTTTTAATTTGGTATTAGCAACTAAAAGAACTGGTCTGTATCTGACTTATAGATATAATAACAATCAAAGTCCGACTAAGTTTTGTAGTCCGGTGAAGCTGTTAAGACCTCGCTTGGTCAATAGCGTAGTCAGTTCGAAAAAAAAAATTCAACTAAGTATTCTGTCATTAAGAATACCTTCACTACATTACCCGAATGATAGTAAAGGTAAAAATAATGAAAATTAAAATTCGACCTACGAAATAATTGCATTAGAGATAAAACTTGCTAAATATTGATCAGTATGCACTCACGAAGAAACTTTTTAAGGAAAGAAGGAAGAATAATACAATTTACTTACAATTAATTTTATTCATTTATTTTCCAGGAGGGATGTCAGAACTACATTCGTGTACTTGTCTCGCTGGGTCCCGGCAGACTTCTGGTTTGCGGCACCAACAGTTTTAGACCTTTCTGTAGAGAGTACAGCGTCCAGAGGGAATCTTACCATATGGAACGAGAAAAATCGGGACAAGCGGTTTGCCCTTACGACCCGGAACACAATTCTACTGCAGTATATGCCGGTGAGTTTTCTTGCACAAATAGATTTTACATAGCAGTATTCTTGTCAACTTTACTGACAATTATAATGATAATTGCCCTTGCGTTGCCCTTGCCCAATTAAAATAATATCTTTATAAGCTGTGAAGCTGTTGCTCGCGGCTTCGCCCGCATTATAATTTATTTCTTATACTTTTTTTTTCAGTTTTACCCGTGACAACTTGTATGCGAAATTTCATAATCATGCGTTCAGTTATTAAAGTCATTTATTATATTGATAAGGAAGAAAATATAACTTGTATGTTATTATGATATATAAACTATTTACTGTAGAGTTTCATTCGTTTAATAGTGTTTGCATGAAGACTAACAAACAGCCATCTATCACAACAAGTTTCCCCATTTATATCGCAAAAAAGATAGACCTTAAAAGAAGATCTGTTATTTTATATTTTACTAACGGACCTGGCGGACATTGTCCTGCCTTGATAATAAAAAATAAAAATTCTAAAAGTAAACAGCAACGCCACCTACCGGATCAAATTGTGAATCTAAACCATTCTCGGATCCACTAGAACACGCACACAAAATTTCATCAAAATCGGTCCAACCGTTTAGGAAGAGTTCAGTGACTACACACGTACAGAAGAATTTTTTTTTTCGAACTGACTACGCTATTGACCAAGTGAGGTCTTAACAGCTTCACCGGACTACTAAGGCGAGCGCTTAAGGCACTCAGCCGATTTTATTTTGACAACTAGCTCAAGGGTGCGCGGCACACCTCGGCTTTGGCTGTTGCCTGATACATGCAATTCGCGACCTATCTGAGCTAACCTAAGCTAAGCTAACTATTCATACATATATGAGTTGTTGAAACATATATGTGTACCAAGCATACATACCTCACCAACCCTTATATATATTTCGTATCGGATAATAAGTACAGAAGAAATTTACATATAAAGATAGGTTTTAGCGTTGGACCGCAATCTAATCTGCTGTTACATGACGATATGGTCTATGAGGGTGGTAGGTTAGGTAGGTAGGGTGGTAGCTAGCTAGGTGGACTTAGAAAAACCCTACTCCATGCCATGGTTTCACCACGATGTATTCCTTCAACGGAAGCTCCGGCACAGTTGCAAGGATTTCAACCTACATCCATCGAGGGTGTATCCGAACACATTATGTAGGTGGTAGAGCCACGCTGATGCTATTACTGACTTCAGCATGAATGGGTCGGCTCGCCCGAGGTACTACCACCCGACCCACAGGAACACCGAAGTAACAACAACACAGTAACAAGTGTTGCGTTTGGTTCGGTCAGTGAGATCGTTAGAGGCCCACCTCCCCCCCCCCAAACACAGGCGGGCAACGCACTTGCGATTTTCCTGGTGGTGCTAGTGTCTATGGATGGCGGTGATCTCTTAACATCAGGTGACCCGCCTGTTCGTTTGCCTCCTATGATATAAAAACAAAACAATATAAACTAAGCCATCATCGCTTCGTTTAAGGATTATAATCCAATTGTTCGATTCAATAGTGAACAAATGTATACATAGCTTCATCATACACAAATACAGAGATGCATCGACCAGTGTGTTCCGTGTGCGTTCGCTCGCCCACTAATGGGATCCGACAACGCGCCTGTTACACCAGAGCTCATACCAATTAAGCACGCTGTGTTTCCCACAATTCTGTATGTAGAGACAATAGGTTTAACGTTACGTATTGCTAGAAATACCGAACAACTGTTTGAATATGCGTAAATTTAATATCAAATCCATTACAAAGTCAACTTGTAGTAGCAGTTATATGTTGGAGAATGATAATGAAATAAGTATTATTTATGCATGATATTGGCAGTCGACCGTGACTTTATTCTTTTTTTTTTCGAACTGACTACGCTATTGACCAGGCGAGCGCTTAAGGCACTCAGCCGATTTTATTTTGACAACTAGCTCAAGGGTGAACGGCACACCTCGGCTTTGGCTGTTGCCTGATACATGCAATTCGCGACCTATCTGAGCTAAGCTAAGCTAACTATTCATACATATATGAGTTGTTGAAACATATATGTGTACCAAGCATACATACCTCAACGACCCTTATATATATTTCGTATCGGATAATATTCTAAACTATTTCAGTTTGATAAGGGAAAAAAATAAAACCCTTCCACTTGCATGTGTAAGCGTGTATGCGTGCACGTGTGTGGAGGTGATATGTGTAATGTTGTGGCAGTGATGTAAGATTTTGTGTCACTGTATCGAGCGAGGTGACTTTATTCGTGCCTATATAATGTTATAGTTATATATCTAGTGTTACACTGGTCATCCCAACTTTCAGACTCAGTAACACCAAACAGTTTTTAAAATAATAGTGTTATGTTTTACAATAAAGACTTAAAGCACATTACAGATCTGTTCAATTCTGACTTTAAACGCCATGTCAAGCGGGTTTTGGTGTCAATACGTGAACGATTGTGATGTCTGGGAGTTAACACCTCTCTCTGTTTATCCACTAAAAGGGCTGTAATTTTATAAAAATGTATTACAAAAATGTGTACCTCAGAAAGATAATCCCGATCGAGTTTCTTCCCGGTTCTTCTTGATGACCGAGTTGTTTTCCAAACTGGTGGTAGTTTTAACGTTCATAAGTGCCTTCTTAGGGCTTCAATTGAATAAAGAAAGTATTTTTATTTAAATTTCATTTGTTAAATTACAATACAAAATTTAATAACAATAAAATGCAACGTAGCGCCATCTGGCGGCGTGTTATGGTGACAAGGATAACGCAGAAACCTTCTCTGCGAAAAGCCCTTAGGTATGCTAACTTTTATGATATTCCGTGAAATAACTGTTATAGTCTGTATACAGATATACTAACAAAGAGATTAGTATAGAAGAACAAATCTGCAAACCACAAAAATCATGTCTGTTGAGATATTCGTGTTTGGCGCGATCATATTAAGGCAAACGGCTAATATAGTTGTATAAAAATCATTTTTCCCACTTATTCTATTAATACCCGTAGCTTTGGTAGTGTTAATGTAGATTTCAGTACTGTTTTTGGATAAATCCTTCATGCCTTCAAATTTCATGATTTTTCGTTCAGTTGTTAAGTTATGAAATGTAATAAACAAGCTCATGGTTAGGTTAGTAAATAATGTAATATATTTTAGAATTAAGAATCATCAAATCACTTATATCTTCTTTTATAACATGTAAATAAGCGTCCTCGAGATCGCCAAATTATATTTGTATAACAATTCTACGCCTCCTGCGAATTTTAAAAATAGATGGAATACCTACCTTGAGTATTATCCATGGACCCTTTTCGCTAGCGGGTCACATATGCGTCACGGATCCACGGCAGTCGTTCCCATTGTCAGGAAATTAGGAGAAGGGAAATCTTTTTCATATCGATTGAACCCACTTTCACAGTCTGGTTGAGTACAATGGCCACTCGGTGTTACGTTGAAAGAAGTTCCCGTTGAATGTTAACATACCTTTTTGTAATGTAGATAATAGGAAAAAATCACCGGATAATTTTCAATGAAAGTAGTCCATTGAAGTATAGGTTAGGTTGCTTATTTAAATCAGTATTATAAAACATAAATGTATCTTAAATGCTCGCATAGCTTAGTTTTAGCAATCGCTGCCCCGCTACCACCGCATTGAGTATTGTAGGACTAAATGCAGCCCATGGTAATTATGTAAACCACAAACGAATAGTCCGAGTCTGTGTATATTTTTGTGTCAATTAAATGTAAGTTTGTAGAGTTGCCCACGGTTTCGAATTAAATGCACTGCGCTCGCCCGAGGCAAGTTCGCGTTATCCTTTTTCGCAAGTCTAACCTTTTTTTTTTTTTTTAACGTGGAGAGAAAATCCATCATGGACTGTCAGGCCCCCGGGGGAGGGCCTGAGCTGAGTCGACCGCCACCTGCGTGTTATGACGCAGCTGCCGGTGCCTTTCGGCGACTTTAACCGACTAAAACTCCACGACAACCTACGCCACACTATTGGGGGTGTCACGGGGTGCGTGAGCAGGCTCCGCAACACCCTCCGGCGGCAGGCGTTTCCCACGCCACACCCGACTGAGGCAGCCTGGTTGCAAGACTGCCTCCCAGCCCGTCGAACCCGTGCAATGGGAGGTCAGGGCCCCGCCCCTTCCCCCCTGGGTTCAGCCGGTAGCGGAGAGAAAATCCCTCCACCGCCGCCCCCATACTGATTTTTTATCGAGGTTGTCTTGCAACCAGGCTGCCTCAGTCGGGTGTGGCGTGGGAAACGCCTGCCGCCGGAGGGTGTTGCGGAGCCTGCTCACGCACCCCGTGACACCCCCAATAGTGTGGCGTAGGTTGTCGTGGAGTTTTAGTCGGTTAAAGTCGCCGAAAGGCACCGGCAGCTGCGTCATAACACGCAGGTGGCGGTCGACTCAGCTCAGGCCCTCCCCCGGGGGCCTGACAGTCCATGATGGATTTTCTCTCCACGTTAAAAAAAAAAAAAAAGGTTGCTTATGTAAATCAGTACTATAAAAATTTTCGATGTATCTTAAACGCATGAATAGCTTAGTGGATTTAGCAGTCGCCGCCTCGCTACCACCGCATTGAGTATTGTAGGACTAAATCCGTCGCATGATAATTATGTAAACCACAAACGATTAGTTCGAGCCTGTGTATATTTTGTGTCAATTAATTATCTAGTGGTCGACATTCGACCATAGTTCATTGATTTTTTAAAGGGATAAATATTATAATAATAGTAGTATGTTATAATATCATTGTTGAATGTAGAATGAAAAAGGGTAATTGAAACGTAAGAGTAAAATAATACATACAATAAAGCATAGCAACCTCCTTCACAACCTTTTTTGAAGTCCTTTATTGACAGATGTCAAAATGTCTTTTTTATTTACATGTGTGTATATGTTGTGTAAAATTGAAGCAGTAGTGTGAGTAATGCATATTTTCATTAATTTAATGTACTTCTAATGCATTTTAACCAATTTTAACCCAATTCTGGTAAAAAGGGGTACAAAGTGCGAGACTTGTATTTTGATCTATAAAAATTATAAAACTAAGTCGATTTTCTTGTGTGTAACATACACACCTTTAATTCTTCTAAACTACGCAATAACTTTTACTGATCGGGTATGAAAGTGTACAGGCTATTGATAACAAAAATACAATGAAAAAAAAATCGGAATGCCTGTCTGTGTGCCTGTTTGTTACGGGTAATCTCCGAAACGGCTGGACCGATTTTAATGAGAACTTCACTGGTAGATAGCTGAAATTACAGCGGGTGACACTGTACTGTACAGGTAGTATTGACGGTCATAAGAGCCTTCGGAGGCCCTAAACCGAATAAGGTATTTCTCTAATTTTTTTACTTGTAGGTGTGCTCCCGTAGTAAAACTTCAGAGTCAGTTCTCTGTAGTTACAGGTCACTTATCATTAAATGATATTGTGGCCAAATGCTAAAACCTGTAAATATTAATTTAATTATGTTTTTTTTACTATATACTGTGTATCCGTAGTCGACTTGATAAAAACGTAATATCCCTCATTATGTTTTAAGTAAGCATTTTTCCTGTACGCAGGATAGCGTTCCAGGCTCGCAACTGAAAAGGACAAGAGATTATCCCAAACAAACAAAAGTCTTTTCCGAGGGCTTTGTGTAAAAAAAAATATATTTACTTTCCCCTCTGTAACTTCTAAACGATATAATATATTACGAAATTAATTTGGATACTTTTTATATAAGGGTCCTAATTAAATTCATTTAAAAGGAACCGAAATTAGTTTTTAATTTATTTTATGCATAAATGCTTTGGGTAAAGAAAACATGACCTCATCCAAAATTAATTATATCTAATATTAGGTCTTTACCTATGAAATTGCCGGTTAGTATGAAAAAATTTAAACGAATTTTTTTCATGTATTTTCTATTTGTATTAATCGAAGTAATCACCCATGCAATCAATGCATCTTTGCCAACGCAGTGGCAGTTTATTGACGCCCTTCTTAAAGAATTCAGCTGGACGGGAGGCAACAAATTCTTCAAAGGCATTTTGTACTGCCTCTCGGGTATTGAATTTTTTTCCCGCCAAGGAGTTATCCCAATTCTGGAAAAATTGTAGTAGTCTGTAGGCGCAAGGTCTGGTGAGTAGGTCGGATGACGGAGAACTTCCAACCCCAGTTCTTGCAACTTGGAGACCGTCTACTGTGCAGTATGAGGTCGCTCGTTGTCGTGCAGGAGCAGCGGAGACGTGCGATTGACCAATGCTGGTTGGAGATGTACCAGCTTCTCCATCATTGTGTTCAGTTCTTCACAGTACACATCTGCAGTAATG
>MU158805.1:4291621-4344096 GCA_015888305.1 Antheraea pernyi | reverse complement strand
GGAAGCGAGCAAACCAATAACAGGTGGTGCGTTGGTTTGTAGTGTTAGCTCCGTAAACGTCGTTGATGTTGCGTGCCGCTTGTGCCGCGTTGCTGCCACGACGGTACTCATATTCCATAATTACTCGAATTTTTAACGTATCCATGATAACAAAAAAGATTGAAATGCGAGGAAAATGTAACACTACTCAATAAACAAATGACTACTTTTGGAAAAAGAATTTCACGTTTTTAAAATAAAATTAATTTGAAATTAGAATTCTTAGCCAAACAAAAAATATTTTGATTTGAAATGGCCAGTACGGCAGAACGGCAATTTCATAGGTAAAGACCTATTATATATCATTACATAGTATAAAACAAAGTCCTCTGCCGCGTCTGTCTGTCTGTTCGCGATAAACTCAAAAATTACCTAACGGATTTTCATGCGGTTTTCACCAGTGGATAAAGTGATTCATGAGAAAGGTGTTGGTATATCATTTGTCAAGAATTTTTTTTTATATTCAGGGCGGTACAGCGTCTGCCTTGCTCGCTAATATATACGAGTATATATAGAAGATAGATAGATTACAAGTTTCCATGTAAAATTGAATTTGTTTACTCGTCCCCTAACAACGTACATAGAGAATGACAGGGATCATCAATTATGGTCGTACAGCCCCTTTGTGCAATTTTCTTTGCATTAACACATTCTCTACCAATTCACACGCATTCGTCTCGCCCTGTTTCGGCCACATGCCGCTTCTAGTGGACAAACTATTTCAACATTATAATTACCTATTAGTTTTTAAAAGTATTTATTCCACATTAATGATCTTTAATAGCATCAACTAATAATGGCGGTAAAATAACTTTTTCAAGTAGATATTCAATAAAATTAATTGAATAAAACCAAATTTAGAGAACTCTATAATTCAAAAATGTATTTCTGAAAGACTGATGTAATTCTTAGTTGATTTTAAAATAGTATTTAACACCAGAATGATCTATTTTAACTGAAAAAAACAGCTTCAACTTCTTAATACTATAATTTCTACTGTTGAATTAAAATTGCCACAAATCATTATTATTATTACTAAATATTATAAAACAAAGTCCTCTGCCGCGTCTGTCTGTCTGTCTGTTCGCGATAAACTCAAAAACTACAGAACAAATTCATGAGATTTTCACCATTAAATAAAGTGATTCATGAGGAAGGTTTAGATAAATAATTTGTCAAGATTCTTTTTAGTATCAGCGCGGGACAACGTCTGCCGGGCCCGCTAGTACTAAAAATAAACTGAATAAAACCAGATATAGAAAAGAACATAATTCAAAAATATCTTTCTGTAATAGTGACCGAACTCTTGGTTTCTTCTCATTAAATTCAACACCAGAACGAACTATTTTTTCTCAAAACAGAGAATTAATTTGTTAATACTATAAATTCTTCTATTGAATTGGCAATACCAATACAAAATAAACAATAAATGTAGGTACAGTATCATTTGTAAAGTAAAATAAATAAATACAAAATGTAGGACTGTAAAATTGGCAATAATATTTTAAGTTCACATATGGACCCGTTGTGTTAATTTACATGGTCATGGTTAGTTATCTCCCATTGATCTGGTCCAATTAAGCGCAGCGCCGCTCTGGGGTCCTGTGTCCGGCCTGCAAGCAAGTTCTGCAGTCCCGTATCTATATATACACGTGATTCATTGAACTACACTACCGACGTAATTGTATTTACCTTCAGTCTGTTACAATTTACACGAGAATCGCATAGTTCGGGTCAAGATTGTTAACAATGTATAAGCATTTTTGTATTTATGTTTGACTAGCTGTGAGCTCAGTTATTACATATCGATAGGAATTCATTTTTCTCCGACTTACTTTGCGAATCCGACTACCACAAAATATTTCGGTTTATTTTTCGGGTTAATATATATATAGCCTATGACACTTAAAAATAAAGTGGCTTTCTATTGGTAAATTTTTTTTTTTTTAACGTGGGGAAATCCCTTATGGATACGCCACCCTCCCGGGGGAGAGGGTGGGTTATGTCCGAGTCGCACGGACTAAAACCCCACGGTGTACCGACAGACCGTTTTGTGGGGGCGGCAAGGGATCGTTCACGCTAATCAACCTTGTATAGCCGCCCCCACGGTCCGCCCGGCGGAAGATGGCCACCGGGCTCCTACCTATAGAGGGACAGACCGGGTACACACCGGCTGCCCCCCCTCGTCCGCTGGACCTGTGCAATGAGGAGATGGGCCCCCCGGCCCATCCCCTCAGGTCCGGCTACGGTGGCAGGAGGAGTTGGGCGAAGCGCCTTCTCCTCCTGCCTGTCCTCCTTTGGCGGAGACGGCCACTTTCAGGGTCTGCCTCGCGGGCCCTCTCCGCCTCCTCCTTCTGCGAGACGACCTCCTCGCAGAAGGAGGCCATCGTTCGCCAAGCCTGTTCGCTGCCGAGCATGGCCGAAACCACGCTCGGCAGCGATAAGTCCGTTCCCACGGCCGCCACCAGGATGCGGCGCTGCTCCCCCCACGCAGCACACTCAGACAGCGTGTGCTGCGCGGTATCTTCCTCAGCGCCGCACTCGTGGCAGGCGGCCGTCGGCTCCCTGCGTGCGATCCGGTGCAGGTACCACCCGAGGTTTAGTAGTTCCTAAGTTTACCCCTTACAACCTCACAAACTAACAATTTACCTCTTAATAATATTAGGTATAGATTATATTAGTATTAGTATAGATAATGTTTAGCCCTTACGCAACTTCAACGCTGTACACTTCGAAGTAGGAATAAGTATGGAAAATAAACCAAACTATATACTTAGGATAACATTTAGTACAGTTACAATTAGTTATTTTCAACAATCTATCATTTGGACAGATATATGTGAATGTGAATGCTTCTTATCTTTATTAGCTTTACATTATAAATTATACCCGTATCGCCTGTCTATCCGGCGTTCATCCTTAATACCTGATTCTTGCTAAGCGCACTGTCTATTCTATACTTTGTATTGGGTTCAGGTTCGAGTTTTATTTCGCTAGCCGATTTTACAAGTAAAAATAATATATTTGCAATATTGAAGACATTTATTTTACACTCTTTTTTCCAAGACTGACATAGAACGTTCTTCATTGTTTTAAATATAGATTTTAATCATACAAATCAAAGAGGTTTTTTACACTTGCCAATTTTGTTTGATAATTGCTCCGCTCCTAATGATAGCGTTACGTTACCTAATAACTTTCCTCAATAAATAGCTTATAACATTCAAAAAGAGTGTTTCAAATCTGACTTATAATTCTAGAAATTATTATTTATTTATAATGCTGTAATCGCAGTCTGCTTGAAGACTTTCCTTTAGTTACTCGTCATATTTGCTTCCTTGTCTAAAATAAAACTCCACTCGAACACACCGTGTGGCGAGCTTATATACTTATCAATAGAAAGGGTGGAGAACTCTGGAAAGCCGAAGTCATTATTCGAACGATTCAACAAAGTTCGAAACGGATTATTTTTAGAACCTCTTTGTTTTTGGTTCCCACGGTCGATGAGTCACTCTTTAACTACATGCAGTATGTAAAAATAATATCTACTGTCTGTACCTGTTTAAATAATCCACATATTGACGACTTCATATTTATATTTTAAAGATACATGGAAGCAATTTCAGTATAATTTACACCGGTTAGTTATCTTCTATTGATCTGGTCCAATTAAGCCGTGCGACGCCCCGGGGAACCGCGTCCGGCTTAGCTCTTAGCTACACACTGCATACCTCACACTAGCCACGTCACACACCTCCGAGATATAATTCTGCTGATGTAACTAGCGTCCGTGCTGAATATGTAACTAAGCAATGCAGTTGAATCTCTGTAGTATGCACATGTGGTAAATCAATTCACGACTGAATTACGGGAACAATAAACCAAGGGGTTGACCACCTAAAATGAAATCGCATAAGCTTTAAGAAAAGTATAACAAATTCGGTTAACATCCTCGATGCAGATACGAACCAAAAAGCAAATGTGTCGATTGTATGTATTGTATTACACCAATTATAAACAAAACAAAAGTTATATTGTTCTATATATTAGAATATGTAATAACGTAATTATTGGAACGATGCCCTCGTTGCGAGGCGTAAGTAAACCCAATTGAGCGTCACCAACTCAAGTGTGACCGTTCACTCTCGTTTACTGTTCATTGCGCTTAAAAATGTTTATACTGTAATAACATTAGCCTACTGCGAAACCAAATAAAATGTAATAATCATTATTATTACATAGTATCAAACAAAGTCCCCCACCGCGTCTGTCCGTCTGTCTGTCCATCTGTCTGTCTGTTCGCAATAAACTCAAAAACTACTGAACGCATTTTCATACGGTTTTCACCAGTGGATAAAGTGATTCATGAGGAAGGTTTTGGTATATAATATGTCACGGATTTTTTTTATAATCAGGGCGGGACAGCGTCTGCCGGGCACGCTAATATCACATAATATGAGGGGGTTGGACGGTTTAAACTAATTGTATAGTATCTTTTCTACAATATTTAGACGTCATTATTCTTTCCAAACTAAGTTAAGAGTTCATGTTGTAAGCTCGTTTCAAGTTGTAAGCTATTTACCTTGTCTAAATCTCGAAATATTATATAATTTTTACGATGTCAAATTTTTAAATGCTTCTCCTGAAAAGTTGCATTTTTGCATAAGTGACAGAGTGCGATATATAGACGTTCACTCAATTTATTTTACCAAATATTCACTTTACATTATCATCCAATATGTTACATACAAACGGATCATATTTACTTGAAGCCTAACCATAAATCTAGATTAAAGTTCCATAGATATATTATACCGAATATTGGTTTAGTTCACAATACCCATTACATTCCATGTCTGAAACCAATTAACTCTTGTTGATTTAATATTCGATGCACGTAAACCTGTCACATGTTCTCAGTATTAACTGATCGAGAGTTCAGCGAAAACAGACTGAGAATATATCCAATTGTAACAATAATAGGACAAGAAATCCTTTAATAGAGAAATTATACTAAATACATGAACATAACTTTTCAGTACATATCTATTTAATAAGAATAAAAATCTAACGTATCTGTACCACGGCCGTAGCTGGGGGGGCATTGCGGGGCAATGCCCTAACTTAAAAAAAAAAACAAAAACTAATATAAACTATGATAATTAAATAGTTTGTTCATAGTTTGAGTTTAAAAAAAAGTGTGTGTGTACTTATGTACACGCGTTAGAAGTTTTTTTTTTATATCATAGGAGGCAAACGAACAGATGCGTCACCTGATGTTAAGTGATCACCATCGTCCATAGACACTCTCCCCCATCCCTCCCTTTCCCCCAAACGCAGACTAGCAACGCACTTTCGACTCCCTAGTGCTGTTAGTGTCTATAAACGCTAGTGATTATTTAACATCAGGTGACCCACCTGCTCGTTTCTCTGCTATGTATGACATAAAAGAAATGTATTTTTATAAATGTTTAATAATAACAATTGATTTTAAATACAAGAGTGCATACTATGCTGTTATCACAAAGCAAATGTACTGACGGCGACAGTTCAAGCTCATATTGCCGCCTGAAGTAATCATAAAACTATCACAGATACAATCGCAGCGTGGCACTGTTCTAGATTCATAAAAGATTGAGTAATTTAGAAGGTTAGATTAGTAGAGACCCTATTATAATATAGCTATTATATAATGACTGTTATTTCCATTATTTCCAGATGGTGAACTCTATTCCGGCACAGTTGCAGATTTCAGCGGCATGGAACCTATAATTTACCGAGAACCTTTGCAAACGGAGTCTTATGACTCTATGACTCTGAACGGTCAGTATTATTACATCAAACTTTCTTCTTTTTAACCGACTTCAAAAAAGGAGGAGGTTATCAATTCGTCTGTATTTTTTTTTATTTTTTTTTATGTTTGTTACCTCATAACTTTGGACTGGGTGAACCGATTTTGATTATTCTTTTTTTATTTGAAAGCTGGTACTTCCAATGTGGTCCCATTTCAATTTGGTCCAGTTCCGACAACGGCATCCAGTGCAAAACCTTATAAGTTTTAAATTTGCATTAAGTATGTATACGACAAATAGACGAATAACTCAATATCACGCTAACCGATTTCGATGATTCATTTTTTATTGGAAAGGATGTACTTAAAGGGTAGTTTGATGAGAGTTTGGTTAGGTTCTGATTATGGGATCCGTGACAAAGTAAGAAAACTTTCAAGAAACGAGCCTACTCCTTTCTTAAGGGCCGACAACGCATCTGTGTTTTCTCTCGTGTCGCAATTATCCATGGGCGTCCGTGATCACTTACCATCACGTCTATATAAGAGTGTTAGGTCATCATAAAAGTATTGACGGAAGTTTTTGTTTGTCTGTCTCGTTCGTGATAGCATTTCTTCAAGAAGCCAACCATAATTTTGCTAACATGGGAATTATTACGAATATATGCGAGGTAATACATCTGTATCCACAATATTAGTATAATGCTTTTATTGGTACAAGTTCTTTCTTCTTGTTGAATCGCCCTCTCGAACTAACTTTCAATCTATTGTGTGTCTGTTCTTATCAGACTATCGATCAGTGTCTACCCGGTGACTGTTACGATTAAAGTGTATGAAGTTATTGTTTGTTGTCGAGTTCGTACTCGTTATTTAGAGGTCTCGCAGCATGATGCGTCGATGAACGTACTGTATGCGTGTGGCCCGCATTAGATATCGATATCAACTCGACTGAGAGCCCTTAGAAAGCGCCCGATTGATGAATGGAATGACCCAAACGCTTGGACGTGGTTACGTCCTTTTGTGCGTTCATATTCACTTATATTTATTACGTTGAATGAACAATGAATTTTCTAAACCAAAAGGTAAAAATATCTTTCTGAATCCAGCCACTGACATGACACTCAGCCCAAGATCCACGAGGTACATCATTCGTCAATTCAGGCTTCATCCTTTTGCGTGAAAATATAAATTGAGGTGACGTATAGGACCTATCTGCTCCAACACAAAATACTACAGTGACTAGTTGAAGCCGCTGAGCAGAGGTTAATAAGCCTAGTAGTTTTTCCCTTTTAATATACAACTCTTAACTCTTAATATACACTTGGGAATTGTTGCGATTCCAGTCCTATCTACGTTAAAAGTTTTATCTGGAGTCATATGACTAGTTGCAATTGCATGAGACAGCAAATCAAAAAAATCATTAGCTACAACTTGATTGAAGCCAGCTGCTCGGGCTGCACGTGGTGGTTCAGGTTTAAGCAAACAAAGGTCTGGGTTACGCTTAAAAAAATCTAACCAAATTCTTCCTGCCTTTTTTTGGTAGTATCAAAACTGTGATTTATATTATTTTTCTCGGCTAGACTCTATGCCAATTTCTGTAGATTTTTCGTGGTTAATCCAAATAAACGACCTTCCTTTTACCCCTTTAACCTGAGTAAAAACTTGTTCAAATCTACACAGTTTCTTATGTATTGGCTGTATTAATATTTTGAGTAAACTTATGTTTTCCAACTTTTTCTTCACAGTAGTCTTAGGTACCAGGAATTGAATAAAAGACTTATTGAGGCCCATTTTTATCCAGCAGCTACTTTCTCGATTGCATTTTTCATGATAGCTTCATCCCAAGAATTTCGATTGGATTTTCTTTTATAATTATATACCATCTAAAACCAAAGTAAAACAAAATTATAATATTATACCATTATCGAGGAAGGGATCAAGTTGAATAACTCTTCAACTTTCTATATATTTGAACACGAAATTGACGGAAACAGTAATCTTTACAAATTAACACAAGACATATATTTTTTTGTGTAATTTTGTCTGTTATTTCGTATGTGCGTACATGTATATCCGAGTATGGCTACTATATTCTAATCAAGATATATCTGTATGTAAAGGGGCAGAGATAAAACAGTTTAGAACATCTTTCTCCTCTGTTTGTCAACCGATTGTATTTTTTTTAGTAGCTACAGACTAGCTTTAGTGTTGTTTGCAATTAAAAGAAATTGAGAAAAGTTCGATATTTTCTATTATATAAATTTGAAAAAATTAATGAATTGTGATCGAATTTCGACCACTAAACTAGCACTCGCTTAAATAAAATCGCAATGATTTTATACAATATATTTTAAATTGTATTGACCCAAATACAAGTTACTGAAAGCTTTGCTTGCATTTTTATGTCCTCGTAATAAAGCAAATCTAAGCCATTATTTAAATCCGGAAATATCGATTCCATATTTTTTTATACAGGCTTTAGTGTTTGGGTATATAAATTTGAAAAAATTAATGAATTGTGGTCGAATTTCGACCACTAAACTAACACTCGTTTAAATAAAATATACATACATACAATATACAATGCATTTTGAATTGTATTGACCTAAATACAAGTTACTGAAAGCGTTGCTTGCATCTTTATGTCCTCGTAATAAAGCAAATGTAAACCATTATTTAAATCCGAAAATATCGGTTCCATATTTTTTTATACAGGCTTATTTTTATTTAATGTTTGGAGACAATGTGGCCCAAGATGGTAAAATATTAAAATTCAAGAGAACCGGCTCTTAAGTGAAATTTCCGGAATACACGTACAGGTGTTTAATGACAGAACTATAAATTGAGGGTAATAGTTAGAGAGGCGGGCTTTAGAGAAAGTCCTAAAGGTCAAGTTGATTGTAAGTAACCTACCTTCATTAAATTTGGTTGTCTAAACGCCGATATAATAACTCGTTGTTATTACAACATTCATCAATTAATACATCATATCAAAAGAACCACTGAACCGTATAATATACATTAACCACAAAACTCATGTTGATTCAATCGAATAATTGACAATCAAACGCTGTATGTAAATTTTATAAATTAAATTTAAACGGAGCGTGTGATTCTAGCTTGTAAATGAATTTCATGTATTACAAGATTATTAACAGTCACGACGTCAAATTTGCATGTAGACCATAACATCATACGTTTACGATAGAGAATTGAATGAGCTTGGACGCACAGTTAATAGAGTATAATAGCTTGGAATATAACATAAACAGAAGGAATAAGTGAGTAGTTCGTATAGAAACACGTGAAATTTCTTATTATATTCGTTCGGTCAGTGAGAGCGCCGGAAACCCACCTCCCCTCCCCTTCCATTTTCCCCTTCCTCTTTCTTTCCTAAAACACAGGCAGGCAACGCACTTGCGACTCCCCTGGTGTTGCAAGTGTCTATGGACGGTGGTGATCACTTACATCAGGTGACCCACCTGTTCGTTTGCCTCCTACGATATAAAATATATATATATATATATATATTATGTGCAGTGAACATCATCTAGTTAACCTACCTATACTCACCCGTCGCTCTATGACACCGACGACATGCGTTTTTATATAAAACGCTGGCGATTTGCGTTTCTCAATAGCTGCATAGTTCATGGCCTACTTCAAATAAGTATAGCGTGAACATGCATACATTATACCTATGTACCTCTGTACATGATACAGATCAGTTCGTCAAAGGGGCGGATATAGGAAAGTTAATATAGTTCTTGAGACTGACTTTGCAGATATCAAACCGGTGTGTTTCGAAGCATATAATATTGTACCGGTGTCCTATTTAATTTACTCATATTTAACCCTAGGAAGTCAACCCCATAAGGCACACGCCTAGTAGATATAATTCGAGACACAAAATACAAGTATATAAGTTGTTAGGATAAATACAGCTTCATTAATTTCCTGTATAGTAGCATGCCAAAGTAAAGATTTTTTGCCTAATAGTAAGCACAGTACAGAGCATAAACGGCGACAACCAACAACCAAGATTTTGTATGCTGATTAGGGTATGTAAAATGGAAGAGACTGACAGAGCATTTCTATAAATCAATTGCTAAATATATGGTATTCGCAATCCATTCGATCCTCCTCATTGTATATTAGATATATACCATATTATCCCTGAACGCGCGAGGTTAAGCGTGCTACTTTTATAAACGTTACGTGTGGTGTACTGTGGTAGTTAGACACAATTATCTTGTCCACAAAACACCAGTAGCAGTGGGTCCCAATTACGTATATCATGAGAAATCGCAATAAAATTAACAAATGATACGTATCAAGTATACAATTATTTTGTAAATGTTATAAAGAAATGACAAATTACATATTGATTAAACCTACAAATTCAATAAAGTCTAAAAAAATATAGATTTAATATACTTAGTACATACAGTTCATGACAAGATGAAATAATTGTGCAGTCTATTTAATCTATTGATTACCGGAGCGAACTTAAACACAATATGTTTATACATTTAATGGAACAAGATACTAATCTCGTAACAATGAATGTCGAACATGATGAATAACATTTGCTTATGGAACTGTTTATCACGTTTCCACGTCCGCACGGTCCATTGCTCCCAAATGTGCCTGTCAAACGTACATCCGTCAATTTAATTGAATTCAGGACCGGTTTTCGCGAGAACTCCCTGCCAGTTCGGGTGACGTTTGACGCGTCAACAATCGGTAAATCCGATTAAGATCGTATTAGAATTATCGACACCGTCGCGCCCGTGTCCCAGTGATGGCGCATCCCTTCGAATAATTTAATCTTGTTTTATGTTATACAAGGTGTGAAGTGTTGTATTCAATTAGGCTGTTACAAAGACGTTAATATATATAGAACGTCGATTATTGAGATTTTGATTAAAAATATCCTTGTAATTAATTAGTTTTTGAGATGTTACAAAATACGTTAGAGTCGACACGGTCAGGGATGCCAATAAATACTTCACACTTCGTAGGTACTGTCATTATTTAATCGGGCATAAAAATGTGTAGATACCTTTTTTTTCGAACTGTCTTCTCTGTTGACCTGGACATAGCTTTACAGTTTCACCGCACTAGCGTAGATATTACCGACATCTTGCCGTTTATAGGCCGATCTATATAAGTCAAAGCCATTACTATTTACACAAAATTACGTAAATAATTTAAGTAACACAAAAATAATGATAACCAACAGACCAACCAACCAATGTTTTGCAAGTAATGAATCAATTCTATATAATAATATCAAATCTTTTTTATTCCTTATTGAAATCTATATAATATAATAATAATTCTTATTTATATATATTTAGTATGGTGGCGGTAGTATCAATGTAATCTCGCTTCTTGAATGTGACGTAGCGGCACCGCAGGTGGGTGATAACAGAGGTGATAATTTATTTAGCCCCGTTATGAATTGAAACTCGGTTTTTTTTCTCGAACTGACTACGCTATTGACCAAGCAAGGTCTTAACAGCTTCACCGGACTACTAAGGCGAGCGCTTAAGGCACTCAGCCGATTTTATTTTGACAACTAGCTCTAGGGTGCGCCGCACACCTCGGCTTTGGCTGTTGCCTGATACATGCAATTGAAACTCGGTGAAACGAAATGCCACATAAAAAAGATAAGCCTATGCGTTTAATCTACGAGAGAATGAGATAGAATACATTATACGGTGCTTTTATATTCGCAGACTTCTCATTGTATATTGCACTACCCAATACTTCCTCTCGTCGAAATATTGTACGTGTTGTGTGTGGATAAAAATGTTGCGTTTTATTTCCGCCATGTTTATAAGTAAAATAATAACTTAATTTTTGGCTAGATCTTGGAATGTCGTATTTTAGACTTTATATTTTATTCATAATCTTGTGTTATTTGGCTCTATGTCATGTAATATTGGTGGTGTTTTGCGTAATATAGTTTGGTTATTGTGCACAGGTGAAGCGGGTCGGGAATAATACCACGGAACATGGATTCTGCCTTGCCAGAAAGACTCCCTGAAAAATTCTAACAAGACGGCCACCATCTTGTTAGTTCATTGACATAATCATAAGAAACTTGTAATATCATTTTACCTACCCGACAATGACAGTAATAATCTACTAGAAGATTGGTTACCAAAAATAAAATTTTAAAAATCGTCTTTTGTTTACAGCTCCTGACTTCGTGAATTCGTTGGTGCACGGCAATTTCGTCTACTTCTTCTTTAGAGAGACTGCTGTCGAGTACATCAATTGTGGGAAGGTAAATTAACAATTTAAATGTTAGATTTCTGTAATAATATATTTGCTTTATTTTATATTAAATTAGTGACTATATTATGCGCAAGCCTGAACTTACGGCTGTGTTCAGAGCGGCCAAAAAGATTGGCGAGGATTGTACACAATAATTACTCTGTGCCAACGGCGTTGTTATATATTAAGATAACAAAGGAATTCTATAACAATAATAAGGACAGTATTGTTTTTTTAATTTCAATTTTTAATTTGATTGTAAAGCAGATAGAAGATATTATTTTGCAATTAGATATTTACGTAATTTATACTAATTAATTGCCGAATAATTTTTACTCACGTGATGAAAATTCAAAAATTATATTTTTATAGTTATTTGTTCTACCTCTAATGAGATTCTTGATACACAGTGAACGGGTAATTTATTGAATTTAAGTTGATCATGCAACGAATACCTTTAGTATATACAAAATTAAGAACGCGCTTTGATAATCATAATTAAATATTAAAAACAACTAACGATAAAAGTAAAGTTCTTAAACTGTAGTCCGGTGAAGCTGTTAAGACCTTGCTAGGTCAATAGCGTACTCAATACGAAGTTCTTAAATATGTTTATAGGAAGTATTCTCCGGAACTGTATATCCTATTCTTAGAACTATTCCTCAAATAGCAAATTAAGTTATCTCCGAGTGCAATCCTTACTAATATTGTAAAATAGCACCTGCAGCGACTTCGTTCGCATGGAATAGTTACTTTGGGTTAACGCTAACATGGAGCGGAAACTCCCAAAAGGAAAAAAAAAAACGATTTTGAAACATTCCTCATTGATGCTCCGCTCCTAATAGGAGCCAGGACCAATAGGTCTTAGCATTGATTTGATTATATTATATTATTATTTATATGCTATGCATTTATATGTCTTCCTCGATAAATGAGTAGGTGGTTGAGCCACGCTGAAGCTATTATTGGTTTCAGCATGAATGGGTTCGGCTCGCCCGAGGTAGTACCACCATCTCATTGAAAACCAACGTGAAGTAACCGTGCTTGCATTATTGCGTTTCGTTAGGTTAGTGAGAGCGCCGAAGGCCCACCTCCCCCATCCCTCCCTATCCCCCAAACTCAGGCTGGCAAAGCACTTTCGACTCCCGGTGTTGTTAGTGTCTATGGACGGTGGTGATCACTTAACATCAGGTGACCCACACGTTCGTTTGACAGCTATGACATAAAAAAAAGAGTATGCAACACCGAAAGAATTTTTCAAATCGGACCAGTAGCTCCTGAGATTAGCGCGTTCGAGGAAACAAACCCGTCAGCTTTATAATATTAATAGTATAGATGCGAATGTGACTTTTGTTTGTTACGCTTATTTATTAACGTTAGTTATTAAGGCGTCACCTTAATTACTTATCCTACTTTTAGATCAGAAAAAGTACTGTTCTAGCTAGTAAGCTATGTCTATTGTAATGAAATTTTCGCACAGGTTCGTTTACATTTGCTTTTATTCCACAGGCTGTATTCTCACGAGTGGCACGCGTATGTCGTGACGACCGAGGTGGTCCACACCGCTTCAAGCAACGCTGGACTTCCTTCCTCAAGTCGAGACTCAACTGTTCAGTCGCCGGCGATTTCCCTTTCTATTTCAATGAAATACGTAAGTTCAATACTGTAATTTTCACTTAGAACGCAGCTAAAAATTAAACAGCACAATAAATGGTAAATGGTTACGGTTGTCAAAATGAAAAATACCTTATTCAGTTTAGGCCTTCACAAGGCGATTATGACCATCAAAACTCTACCAGGGGTTAAAGAAAAAAATCAAATCATCAAGAAGAACTCTCAAGAAACACGATCTGGTTATTTATTACAACTATATATTTTCCTATTACAACTATATAAAATGATATTTTAGTACACAAAGTGTTGCATCACTTCTAAACATCGTTATCGTTCACTTGGTAATCCTCCGATGAAGATATCGTCCTGTTGATTCTCTTCGTTTTCGCTCCGATATCTAGAATAGAACTGTTATCAGACACATGGAGACGCAGATTATAAGTCTATCAATGAAGGAGAGGTGGTAAATACTGGTAGGCTGGTCAAACAATTCGAGAAAGTTCGAAATAGACTATTTTTAGAACCCCATTTCGTTCCAAAGCACGGTGATTCATTATTTGTTTATCTGTGTCAAATTCACATATAAGTGTAACAAAATCATCTAAATTTGAGATAGTTAATAAAAACCAATATATTTCCTATTGAAAAATTTAATACGTATTAAGAAACAAGTCTGTATGGATCAGAAAATAATTTGACTCCGACGAATACGAGCGATCTTATGACACAATAAATTAAACTTAATTAGGAATAGGAAATAGTAATAATGTTGTTTTTGGAAAGTACGAATGATCTCGTAAGCCGTAGTTATATTTGAAACTTCGTAATTTTATTTGCAACTACAACACAGAAATTCATGTAAGCTAAACGTAACTTTTGTCTTTTTCCTGAATCCACCAATCTATATTTACCCTGATATATTATGACTTTGTTCATAAACGTATGAACTCAAATATGACATCTTAAAAAAAGACGGGATAATTCATAGTGGGCCTGGACTGGGACATGGACTGGGCAAGTTCAGAAACTACATGATAACTCGTTGTTGGCAGTTAACGTGTTAATGTATCTTCCCTTTTTGTAATAATAAAAATATGTATAACGTTAAAAATGTTCACAGAGTCAACATCCGAACTAATAGAAGGCGTTTACGGCGGGTTGAACGCTCAGCTCATATATGGGACATTCACAACACCACCCAACAGTATATCGGGCAGTGCAGTTTGCGCGTTTAGTATGCAAGACATTGCAGACACATTCGAAGGCACTTTTAAGGAACAAAGTGCGCTCAACTCTAATTGGCTGGCTGTTAACAGCGCTAAGGTATCCCCTATTGTTCTTTAATTTAATAGTAATATAAGATTACTTATGAAATAACTAAGAAGGACAAATAATAACAAATCAATGATTAGATTTCTAACAGATATTTTCACTAGCATTGGTACTTAATGTTGGCATGATTTCTATCAAATCGTCATTTTCATTATTTGATTAATGACCATAACACTATAGGAATCTTAAAAGTGTGAATCTAACATACAAAGGGTTCCATTTGACCACACAATATATTTGTTTCTGCAAAATTTATTGCCTTTGGTTTGGAATTGTTAACGTAAACCGGACTCACATTTACCTGTTTTTTTTTATTTGCCATTTAAGTCTTTGGATTGTACCAAATATGTTATGGACAAAAACAGTAAAACTTGTTCAAAGACGCTTTTTTTAATTCTTTCTAATTGCAAATAATAGGTATCGCATCAAAATTTGCATCGATAATAATATATTTTGATTAATTTTGATCCTGCTACTTATTACGATCTAAAATATACACCAAATTAAATGTGATACAGATAGCCTTATAACTTTAAAAGTAGCTGTGGTCCGCTATATCTGTTAAGACCTTACTAGGTCTATAGCGTAAACAGTTCGAAAAAAAAAGCCTTAAAAGTAGGGTTCCTTTTCTGAGTATCGAACTGTAAGAATAATTTAGTAGTCTAATTTATACATTATAACAGGTTCCCGAGCCTCGCCCCGGGACGTGTCACAACGACTCCAGACAACTGCCCGATCGAACATTGAACTTCATCAAAACACATGCCCTTATGGACGAATCGGTGCCAGCGTTCTTTGGTGAACCTATCGTTATACGAACTAGTTTCCAGTAAGCATGCTTTTTATAATTTTTCCACATTCAAATTATATTTCCTTCTTTAAAACTGTTATATCTACATAAAAGGATAGCTATCTGACTGTTGTATTAACGCACAGCCCAAACCACTAGGTCCGTGGAAATGTACATACGAATAAGAAAAGATTTTTGGAAATGCAACCCCTAAGGTGGTGAACGAATAGATGAAAGTTTGTTATGAAAATTTGTCATTTCAGTTAGTTATATAAAGAGTCCAAAATAAATACTGCATAGAATACGCATGTGAAGCCGAGTGAAACTGCTAGTATATAGCACATTATGGTCTATAAAATAATTATCTACAGTTTATAAAAAAATATTTGTACGTTTATTTTGTATTTTTTTGCATTTGTATGGTTTTTCTAATGGAAAAACAAAATTGAGGCAAAGTGCCTACTGTTAGCGCAATTCAATCCAAGATCCGGTGATCCAAGATCCAATCCGGTGTTCTTTGTCGTGCAAATCTCTCGACTGCTTGATTAGATGATTTCGAGACCCAACAAACAAAAAGTGAGGCACTGTGACTCTTTTTTACCATATATATGATAGGTGTGATCCAATTGAATACAGTTACCCACAGTTCCGCTTAATTATTGAACTTGGTCCCATCACATCAGCCTATAACACTGCAGGGTCTAAGGCAAATCATACGCCTCACCCCGAGGAAAAGATTTGGGTACAATGCCTACGTCAGTCTACGACGTATTGGCGATTTCGAACTCTGAGAAATCCACAGTTCTGTATTTTCCCCATTTACGTTATAAATAAAAAAGCATGTCTCAGGTTCAGGTTTCCTCGCGATGTTTTCCTTCACAGTTAGCCGATAGTGCTAGCAATTTAACATTAGTAAATGTACGCAGATTTCGAGAAAGTCATTGGTATATACCGAGGTTTGAACCCGCGAACGTTGAATTAATATTACACCATTAACCAATATTAACCATTTGACCAACACGACTGTTTTACTTGGTGTATGATGGTCGAATTTCTATCAAAGTTAATTTTAACACGAAGGTGGCAAACAAACTTTTTTTTATATCATAGGAGGCAAACGAACAAGTGGGTCACCTGATGTTAAGTAATCACCACCGTCCATAGACACTTGCAACACCAGGGCAGTCGCAAGTCCGTTGTCAGCCTGTGTTGGGTGGGGGTAGAGTGGGGTGGGGAGGAAAAGGGGAGAGGGGAGGTGGGTCTCCAGCGCTCTCACTGACCGAACGAAACGCAACAGTGCAAGCACTGTTACGTCACGTCGGTTTTCTGTGAAAAGGTGGTTAGTACCCATTCATGCTGAAACAAGCAATAGCCTCAAAGTGGCTCTATCGCCTACCAAACTTACGGGCCACTTGAAGGTAAGCAATCACCGCAACCAATGGACGTTCACAACACCGGACGTACCACGTGTACGTTGTCGGCCATAAAATCTTTTCACATCCTATCATCCTATAAAGAATGAATGTATATAAAAATGAAAGTTAAAATATTTTTCTTTACTATTCAGCTATAGATTTACGCAGATCGCAGTAGATCCACAAGTAAAAACGCCTGGCGGGAAGGCATACGATGTTTTATTCATTGGGACAGGTTAGATTTTTTATTAATGTTAAATGTTCTCTCCACAAAGCCTTCTATAACGTTATACGTTAACTTGGCTTTAATTAATACAAGTTTTACTGAGATGATATAGTTTTCAAAAACTCAGTTTTGATTGCCATTATTATCACTAAACAAATATCCTGATATTATAAATATTAATATAACTTTGTTTATTTGATTGTTACGCTATCGTGTCTTAACGACTCAACCAATCATCATAAAAAATTCCAGTCACGTTGTCTGGGAACAGTATCTGGTATAGAGTACTTGTAATCTAGAAAAATATATTGTTCCTGTGGGAAAAATTCAACCTATATATATTTTTTAAATATTTGATGCTCTAAGATTGGTCTAAGATGGTAAACACGTTAAGCCTAGAGGGAGACTGGCACTAAAGTGCATATGCCGGTATTTGGTATATTTGTGTGCAAAAAGTGCTTGGCGGCAGATATTTCACTTTAAGTTAGCTAGGTGGACTTAAAAAAAGCCCCTACCGACATGCAATGCAGTAATACGAGCGAAGTCCAAATAAGATGGCAAATGCTAAGCCTAGACAAAAACTGACATTCAAGGGCAGAAGCCGGAACGCACCAACAGGTGCCAGGCGAGGGAGTTTTTGGCGGGATCTAAGTCTGTCATTTCCTTTATTGTGAAGTCGATGGGAAATAATACCAAGGTGCCTGAATTCTGAGATGCCACAAAAACTCCAAGAAAAGTTCTAACAAAGGAACCACCATCGCAAGACACTTTTAATATTATTAACTACTTGATAATGGTAGTAATAATCTAGAAGATTGGTTAAATAATAAGCAATGAAACAAAGGTGCTAGGTGACAGATTTATTATTTGAGAGCCGTAGCTAGCCAGGTGTACTTGGAAAAAACCATGCGAGCGAAGCTTAAATCCAAAGATATTGTATAATGATTGTTAAATTTCGTGGCACAGATAATGGTAAAATCATAAAGGCGATCAACGCGGTATCATTCGATTCGAACAAGCGCGCGGTGCCGGTTGTGATTGAGGAGTTGCAAGCGTTCGCGGCCGGCTCCCCCGTGCGGGCGTTACGAGTGGCGCGCGCGGGACGCGACGCGGCGAGACTTATCGCCGTCTCTGATCGAGAAGTACTCAGTTTGCGGTTACATAGATGTTCCAGTGACAAGATCAGCTCTTGCTCGTAAGTTACTCTTCTTTATAAAGAAAGAAATAGTTTTATTGTTGGAGCCAAAGCAAAACAGTTAAATCTATACTATTATTATAAAGCTGGAGGGTTTGTTTGTTTATTTGTTTGTGTAAACGCGCTAATCTCAGGAACTGTTGATCCGATTTGAAAAATTATTTCAGTGTTAGTTATAGCTGATTTACCAAGAAAGGCTATGTACCACCACTCTGAGGCGCGGAGCACCAGTGAAGAACGTTTCAAAATTGTTTTTTTTTTCCTTTTGAGAGATTCTTAATTCTTATTTAATTAAATAACGATGAAAATTTAAATAATATTAATGAATCTTCAGACAATTCCATTATACATGACGTTATAACACATACTTTACATTATTTAATTCAGTTATTATTTTGATTGTTACAAAGATTTTGTTTACAAATTAAGAATTTGTTTATAAATGTGTTTTACTGTACTATTACTTCTTTATCTGTATCTGTAGTTTTAAAAAAAATGTGTGTGTTTTTATTTTGCCACCGGGTATTTTGAAAATCAAATGTCTTCTAAGGTTTGCCTATAAGAGATCGCTCTAAGCGATAAGGCCACCTAAATGTGCATGTATGTTATAGACGGCTGTTTAATTTTGTATATTTTTAAGGTATACAATAAAGAGATTATTATTATAAATAAATTCCCTTTTTCTAGCGAATGCGTCGCACTTCAAGACCCGTACTGCGCTTGGGACAAGCAAGCCGGCCGGTGCCGCGCCTTCTCGCACGGAGTCAGTCGGTGGCTCGACGAGAGTTCCTTCTACCAAAGCGTCAATACCGGGAGCCACGCCGCTTGTCCACACAGTATGTATTTTTTTTTTAATATACATTCAGTCAAAACTAAAACAATATTGGTACCGGCGAAATCGTTCTCATGAATTTTTTTATTTTTATTTTGATTCGTGGTGTTTAATTGTGGTCGATTAATTTTACAATTCTTATGTTAACCCTGTTAAATGTTATCATTATTGCTGAGTCACTATGGGCAAGCGTAATGAAATGTAGGCAAATAACACTGATAAGTTCTCTACCAGCCAGTAAGTTTGGGTAAAATTGGCTCTCGCTAATGAATAGCACAGATAAATAACAGATAATTTAATTATATTTATATACTAGCGGACCCGACAGACGTTGTCCCGCTATGATGATTTAAACAATCCTAGAATTGGACCGCAGCGCCACATACCGGGTCCAATTGTACATCTAAACCATCCTTGAATCCACTGGAACACACAAACACTGCTTGACCTTTTTACACAAAACCAAAACAAATGATATATATACCTAAACCTTCCGCATGAATCACTTGATCAACTGGTGAAAATGGCATGTCAAAATCCGTTTAGTAGTTTTTGAGTTTATCGCGAACAGACAGATATGGTAGAAGACTTGGTTTTATTATATTTAATGTTGATTGAATTCTTAATCTTCATACCTTAAATACTTTTCAGTTTGGTTTCTCCTTATATCATAAATGCAAAAAAGAAGCATTAAATATTATAAATGGTAATGATATAGGCGCTTAAGGCACTCAGCCTATTTTATTTTGACAACTAGCTCAAGGGTGCGCGGCACACCTCGGCTTGGGCTGTTGCCTGATTCATGCAATTCGCAACCTATCTGAGCTAACCTAAGCTTAGCTACATATTCATACTTATATTGAAATATATATGTGTACCAGGTATACATACCTCAACAACTCATATATGTATTTTGTGTTGGATAATTTTTCTAAACTGTTTCGGTTCAAAAAGGGAAAACCAAAAATAAAAACCCTTCCACTTTCATGTGTAAGCATGTGTGCATGCACGTGTGTGGAGGTGATATGTGTAATGTTGTCGCAGTGTTGTAAGATTTTGTGTGACTGTATCGCGCGAGCAGCGTACTCAAGGGCTCCACGCCGAGGGAACGGACCTATATTCACCATATCAATTTTAACGTTACTTTCAGGAGTTGTGTCCTGTACAATGTAATTTATTACTGATTATAGGTAAAGATGCGGGCGCAGTCGGTGGTCTGAGCTCGGGCTTGTACGATGACGCACGAGCAGAAAATAAGGGAGAGGTCATAAACATCGTACAAGACAAAGATGGAAAAGGAGGGAACGGTAATAGTGAAGGTACAACATTTATTTGCGATTTTACTCATAGCGGAACAAATCTTCCTTTGTTGCTATTATCTATATGTATAATATACTCATGTTAAAACATAACTGACTCATACGACAATCCAAACTATAGATAATCAATACCAAAAATACTTTATTCAAGGCCCTAAAAAGCCACTTATGAACGTCAAAACTACCACCGGTTCGGAAAACAACCCAGTCATCGAGAAGAACCGACAAGAAAGTCGATCTGGATATATTTTGTAACATATAATATTTAGTATAAATTACACGTCACAATCGTTTTTAGTGGATACACAGAGATGAGTCAATTCCAAACATCACTATCGTTCACATATTGATCCACTCTATAATAGCCTTTTGATACCAAAACCCACTTGACATGGCGTTCAAACTCACAACGAACTCAGTAACTGACTGACTCACATGACAGCTGAGGTCGTGATAATATTCATGCGGGTTGCTTTTGAACTGTATATTTTGAATATTTTTAGAAATTCAACCACTAAGATGTTGACAGATTTTCAACTTGAGCGTAGTAGTTAGCCAGGCGAGCTTCAAATAACCCTCACCACTATGCTATGATTTCATCAGTATATTTCCCTTCACTGAAAGTTCCGTTTCATTCGTAAGGAATGGAACTTACATCAATCGAGATATCATGGCTTCAAAATATTAATATATTAACAGGTCCTGAAGTATTAGCTGCAGATCCACCACCAGCAGCTTACTCAGTGGAGACGCTAGCACTAGCAGTCGCTGCCGGTGCCCTCGCTGCACTCGGAGCCGGTTTCGCTGCCGGTTATATTTGCGGAAGGAGATGCAAGAAAGACGAAGATGATAATATGCCATACCCTGATACAGAATATGAATATTTTGAGCAGAGACAGAATATAAACAGGTTTGTGTTCGTTAATATCTATATTCTATGATAAAAGTTACAACTACTCGTTTTACAGAAAAAAAATATTTTATCCTATCGCAATATAGGAATAATGAAATTCAGTTTTGTAAATTTACTAAACGATTTATTACAATTCCATTGAACAAAATTACATTTTTTTTTTGTAATTTTATGAATTAAATTTTAAAGTGATCCACACGGTTTGGTAAAATTTTACTACCTCCGGTCAGAAGATTATTTTACCAATTTATTCCGAAAAATTCGTTACTGCATGCCATATATAGTGAAATGACATTCCATCGGCTTTTTTTGCTAAGGATAGATTGTGTCCGACTCCCACGGACTAAATCCCACAGTGTTCTGTGCACACCTTTTGGCCGTGTAGGGGTGACTGCCTATGTATTGTGTCATACATTCGACAAGTCGACTACTACGACTTCCTACTTATGGAAACATGAAAAAAACAGAATGTGTCGTAATGACACACGGTAAAAGTGAAAGTTTTGTATTACATGGAAACATTTTAATTAAAAAAATAGTTCCGTATGTTTCACAGTGTCTTTAAATTAAAAGAAAGACTAAGTGCAACGTTGTAACAAATTTAATTTTCGTCCAAGTAAATTACTGATATGAAAACTGCGCTTACGAACATAAACAGTAACGTAATCGTCCGTAATCGACATTTTTTTATATGTTTGCAAAAAATATAATACAAAAAAAAATTAACACCTTTTTTGCATACCTTTTATATAAGTACCTAGTAGCGGCTCGCGATTAAATTTCAAATTTTGAAAAATTGCTCGGACTGTCAAGGGGTTTCTCCACCCCTACTATAAATTATTAAAAAATCTTTATTCCAGGATTCAAGCTGAGCCGAAACTGTTGCAACAAGTCGAGGAGGTGACGTACGCGGAACCAGTTCTCGCGCCGCAACCGAAGCCGGCGTCCCCCCGCGCCACCCTCCGCAAGCACCCCCCCTACCACCCGCACCACGAGACCCTCTTCCAGTTCCAGCCCGACGCGTACCGCCGCGACAACTTCGGCACTCTCCGCTCACATCAGGTCAATGTCAGTTCTTCTTCCTCTTTACTCTTTTGCATGGCATGAACTATTATGAGATTTATTCACAGGTACAAAAAATAAATCGAAGCTCACTCGAAATCTACACAAGAATTATGTTTTACGTATATTTGTCCACTGGTCAAAATTCGACCCTGATCATTATTAGAAACTAAGTCTGCTTTAAAAAATGTATGGCGCTATGTAATACACAATTCCGCCAAAGTCATAAGCGCTTCGATACAGCGCCTTGTTAAAACCTTGCTAGCTAGCTTATTTTTGACGGCTGCTTTGTCAATCCGCCCGTATCTAAGCAACATATAACTATTTCTTTTTCACCACCGATATTGAGAATATGCCATCTTACTTCCACATTTCATCTAAGATAGTGTGGCGTTACAATATTACTTTACGTATGTGTGCGTTATCGTGCCATTTGTTTTGTCAAAAAATCATGTGGGTAACGTATCTATAGTTTTTTAGTTATAATATTATTGGTTTTACTTATTTATAGTGATCATAATTCGAATAATCATTATTGGAAAGCAAATCTTCCCTTTATTCCCTTCCCTAATTATTAAACAGAATGACAAGTAACCAAACGTAAATTTGACAATTCTGATACTATTCTTGAAGATCTCTTTATTTTCTCTAGCATCCTCTTATTTATATGGAGATTCTCTAACCCAATTGTTTCACTTTTCCCTTGTCCGACTTTTTAAACGTCTTTCATACATATCTTGTCCTGACAATTAAAGACATAACAAACAAAGAATTAGCTAACAAGTGCAGTAATTACGCAGTGATACGCTTGCATATATTCGGCAATCGATTTTCATTCGTATAGATAGAAAGAACGGTCTCAATATTGAATGAGAAATATTCTACATACTACATAGTTCTTAAATGTCATTGCGTCACTTCTTCAACAGAGAAACAACGGAGATTATTAATCAATTAAAAACGACTAAATACGTTTAGTGTGATGTTTAGAAGTTACTATTTCGGAAGTATATGACTTATCATCGTCCAAGCGTAAGTGGGTATCAATTTCTGGAATTTTTTAACATCCTGCCGCTACCCATTTCGCCGTCATAATAAATAACGTTTCTTGCATGCTTAATGTTAACTCGTAAGACGATTGAGCAACGTACAACTGTAACAAAATATTTATAACTGTTTATACATATATAATAATGAATACTTTACATTACTTGCTCATTCTTCTTACAAATTGTATTCTAATATTATCATTACATTTTGAAATCATTCTTCTCATTAAATCCATTAACATCCATTGAATAACCACCCGCTTTAAGATACTTGAGTTTTATTGAATACTTGTACATGTTAATTATTTTGATAATCAACAAAAATTAATTAGAAATCTTAATGAATGTTTAAATCCTTACTATATATACTAACTAATATTATGTGAAAGTCTCTTTGTTTGTATGTTACGCTTTCACGTTTTAACTACTCAACCGTATAAGTAATTGGATAAAGGTACAAAAAAGTACTGTGCTTGAGGGATAATTCGCGCGCAAAAGATAATAATAATTTATATAATGACCGCAACCGCTGTACCGCACCATAGGTACGCGAGCGGCGAGACGGGGGGTAAACAGATTATCTGTGTCAAACGCACATGAGATAAAATATCTAAAGATGGGTCGTGAGTTAAGATTTTATATTTTCAAGAATTAAAGATTCATTCATTTATATTGGTTCTTTATTTTATTAATAATCATATTGGACAAAAACAGGGATTGGATATAATTATACTCATAAATATACAACTACAAAAAATTGTGCTTTGATATCGAAAAACGAATCTTATGTATGTTCATGCTCTAGCCTTCCCACTCCCCACCTCCCCGCGCATACCTTAGGCGCGGTACGGCGGTTGTGGTCAAATTATACAGTTTTTAATTCAATAAAACTCATGTAAATTCTCATCTGCTACTATTTAATCATGAATTTAATAACTAAAGCACGAATATTGACGTTGGCATGTTAGTTAACGCAGGAATATTCGGACCGCAGGGCGATGGGTACCGGCGCGGCAACGACAACGGCTTCTCGACCACGCGCTCAGTGAAGAAAGTGTATCTCTGAGAAACAAGCGGGGCGGACTCGCGCGAACAAATGCATCACCATAAGCATAATACGCACCACCATCATACGTTGGGTGAGTTCGTTGACCGAGTTCAAAAAGAAGGAGGTCATGTTAGTTTTTTTTTTTTGGCAACCAACCTTCATGATTGTTACTGCCATTATCGAGTAAACAATAATATTACGTCTCTTGTTAGAACTTTCATGGAGGTTTTGTGGCATCACAAATTTCATGCTCCAGTATTATTTCCCATCCACTTCATTAGTGCACAGTAACCGAACTATATTACGTAAACCGCAACCAATATTATAAAATATGGAGGCAAATAACACAAACTTATGAAGAATATATAAAATCCCGTATATGACAGATTCAGATCCCGTCAAAAACTCCAGAAAAAGGCTATTAATTCGGTTGTATTCTTTTAATATTTTTTGCATCAGAATTCCAACCCACTACCACCTATACAACAGAGCCATCTATTAAACCTTTATTGAAGTATTTTTACATTCTACATTATTAATATAGAACAGAAATAATTATGAGCACACTTCTATTTTATTTTTGACAACCAGTCTTCTAGTAGACTATTACTGTCATTGTCAAGTGAGTATCAATATTACAAGTTTCTTGATATAATTACAATGAACTAACAAGATGGTGGCCATCTTGTTAGAACTTTCCATGGAGTTTTTGTGGCATCTCAGAATTCATAGTCCGTGGTATTATTTTCCATTCACTTCACTAATGCACAATAAACAAACTATATTACATAAAACACCACCAATTTTACGCAATATAGAGTCAAGTGACACAAGATTATGAATAAAATATAAAATCCACTACATGACAGACCAAAATCCCGCCAAAACTCATGAGCACACTTAACAATTGTCTTTGTTTCAAGTCTTGAATCATAGAGTTTTTCTTACTTTATTTAATACTCATTGTCATGATTGTTTTAGTGTCGGAACTCATTAATTTATTATTGCTACAGTGATTGCATTTTTTAAATTAATTATAGGATAGATTTTTGGGACTAAATTATTCATCTTACGCTACTCTCATATCTATGAAATGAAGCTTCGACACTTGTTGCTCTAAAGTTAACGTCAAAAATCATTCCTATAATGATACAGATTATACGTTGCCACACCTGTGTATTTCTAAACTATTTTCATATGCGTAGAAATTATCAGCCCAGTTATCGTGTTACATCTATCGTTACACAGTCTAATCTAGCCTGATAGTTCCTAAAGTATGATAATCTTCCCACATCTGCAATTAATGTGACCATAGACAAATCATCGTGGGAATACATGCAGGTTTGGGAGTAGCATCAATGAATAATTTTTTTTTATAACTCTCCAGAAACGGATGGTTTAAGCTGAACACTATTAATAGTGTTCAAGACGTCGTGGTCTAATAGTTTGACGGGTGGAATATCACTCGGTAGACTCTGGCATATACCAACGAGTTTTTCGGAATTCGCGTAAATTTATTAATTTAAATTGGCAACATATCGGCTGACGGTGAAGGAACACATCGTGAGGAAACCTGAACCTGAGAAATGTTGTTCTTGTAGTATTACTGTATGTGAGAAAATATAGAACTATGGATTTCTCCGATCTTGAGCTCGCCAATACGTCGTCGACTGACGTGGTTTATGCCTATTGTATTATTCTTTGGGAAAGAGACCTATGGCCTTTTTTAATATTAACGTGGGGAAATCCCATATGGAGCCACTCTCTCGGACGCATTAATCTACTAGTCGTAGACCGTGTTTGTTGGGGTAACAAGGGATCGCACGCGCTACTCAACCTTGGATAGCCTCCCAACGGCCCGCCTAGCGGAAGGTGACCGCCGTGCTCCTACCTAATAGGGAGACAGACTGGGTATACTCCAGCTGCCTCCCGTCCTCAGCCGCCTCCCCCTACCTGTCCTCCGAGAACCCTATGGCCCTACTGTGGGTCTCTTACAGGCTAATGATGATGACGATTATTAATATACTTTTCTCCTGATCAGTGTCGCAACGCAGCAGTGGGTCGGGTTCGACGTCCGGCACCGGTGGCTCATCGTCGTCGCCGTCCCCTCCGTCGTCGTCACCGTCGCCGTCTGGGGAGCGTCCCCCTACCCCGCCGCCGCCCGCCCCGCAACCATGCGCGTATATCTACCGCAACTAGCGCGCCGCCCCGCACGACCACACGCCGCTCCCCCGGTAACTGATCCAATCGAATGACTCGTTCCAAATTTGAATTCATTGAAATTTTAATGAAAGACCAACGAATCGGTATCGTTCGAAATTTGAATGAATTGAAATTTGAGCAAAATATTAACAACTCGTTCTCGTTCCAAAATGGAATGAGTTGAAATTTGAAAAAATAAAAACGACTCGTTCTCGTTCCAAATTCGAATGATTCGAAATTTGAAAAAGAATGACATTTCGTGGACTGATATCTCGTGATGTAGACATTCCAATTTAACGTTATTCGGTCTTCATTCGAACGAATGGTGACCGACGTGTTAACGAGTGTTTGTTATTGCCGATTACGGTGATCCTAATATACCATTATTATTAATATATTGTGGATATGACATCGTACAAGGTTGCCTATAGATTATTATTATCTTGTACTATATAACGTGTGCATTTTTAACCGTGAATTCGTCATACAATTAAAGCGTTGTCACATCAGCATAAATTTGTACATACTTCTATGTGTTGAGAAAAAGTTTATGAAACTGATGAGAGAACGCTTTTCCACGAGGAATATACCAAATTTCTAATTCCATGAAAACAATATAAATGGATAAAATGGACATGTTATTAAGAGAAAAAGTGTATTTTTTTTAAACATGAACCATATTATCGATTCATGTATAATGTAAGTTATAAAGTAACAGATTGTAGTTTGTTTAGAATCATATTAAATAGTTTACATATAATTTAGGTAAAAGTATAGGTTTTTCGTTGGTAAAGTGTTGATGAATAGATATAACTTATGTAAAATTGTGAAACACGTTGCAGGTTATTTTCGATAATAAAATTCAATCATTTTAAATGTATTAAATCACCCTTGAATTAATAATTTACCTTACAGTGGAATCATATTTTAATTTTAAAAATCTGGCGGTTTCCTGTCGTATTGAATTACCTGCAACGGTATCACAAGTCGCTTTTTTATATATATATATCAACTATTTGTAGAATATAACGTATTTAACGTAAGGTGAATTCTCTTATTCTAAACTCTAGTGATACTAAAACTTGACAAAACAAATATGTCACTACGCGAACTTGTAGATACGCCAAATACGCAACAAAATTCGCCTACAAATAAATGTTACATCGCTTGTTATCATTATTATAAATACATAATATATTTATCGTGACTCGTCTAGTTTCGTCAATATTAAAAAATATATATAATAAACGATTAAAACCAATTATGAGACATTAAATATAAAAATTATATATTTACTATGTATAAAATGATATGTAAAGTTCTAATACTTATTCATTCATTAAAAAGTGCTTCTTATGGGTGTATTTAGATTATTAGGAGATCGTTTTGATAACTATTCGATAATGTTATAGATTTAGCGATTATGTATACATAGATAAAATAGCGTATAAGGAGGTACTGTGTTGCCACAATGCCAATTTAGATTGTTGGTGCGCCATTTTATAGTTACGTCAATGTGTACATACATTATGTGAAAGACAATTTTCCACTACTTTCGTTTACTAAAATTCGTGAAATGTGGGCCAAAAATTAATAAAAAGCTCTTTCAGTGTCGCTCCACTGCTTACCTGTATCCGCAAATATACTATATATTTTTAAACGGTTAAAAGCTAGTTTTCTCTTTAAATTCCGATGATGATTTCTATGTCATCATTGTTAGTTGTTGACAATTGAATATATGTAAAGAGATGTCAATTCTATTTGTAATAACTTAGTGCCTAAGTATATGTGGCCAGGTTGAAATATGTACATTCACTGATTAATTGGTGTCCATTTTTCAAACTTATAAACCGATGTTATGTAGTACGCCATTAGATAAGTGACAGCAGTAGAAAAAGGACTGAACGTCACGACTCGTTAAACGTCACACGTCTTTGGAAATATTACCACAGGACATAGAATTACGAGTTTTAAAAATAAAGATATGTTTGTACACGACGAAAATAAGGGCATTCTCAAAACTGCCTTGATAATACTCATGTAATAATTTCATTTAGTGTTATCTTTGTAAAATACCAAAGATCTTTTATGTTTTTTTTTTAATGAAATAAGTATCTAAATTATTTATTTATAATAATAAAGGCTAATACATAATATCTAATTAAAATAGTTGTTATTATTTACGAACGTAACTGCCATTTTGTAAACTCTTTTTAGTGACTAACCAAAGTAAACGCACAGAATAATTGTTTAAATTCTTAGTTATTATAATGAATCCATGATAAGTAGATGCTTTTATACAGCTAGTGTTGTTTGAAATATAGATATTTAGTATTTATTAAAAGACAATTGAAAATGATAACCCGAATGATATTTGTACGGATCATTATATGAAACGATATCTTTTTGTAAGTTAAGTGCATCGTACACGGAGTTGTCTAGTTATACCTACATTTTATAAATGTTATGAGGATGATTGTAATGAGGTTGGTTATCATTTTCAATCTATAATAACGAAGTAACACGTAATACGTAAGAGAGGCTAGTACTTGTAAATAGCGGGTTCCGTATTGTAATTAATTTTCGTCGAGTAAAATAAATTAGCATGTAAGACAAGCATTAGAATTTAAGCGCAAGAAAAACATTTTTAAAGTGAATTGTTAAGAATCGATTTTTTATTATATTACATACTTAAAATAATAATATTAATGCGATTTATGTACAATATCCATTAATATGTTCATATTGCTGATAAAATCTTTTTATACTCGACAAAAGACAATTGTACTCAACATGCGTAGGATATCTCTTATAAAACATAAAATTATTGGTTTATTATACGTACATATATTGAGAATAATGTAAAATCGTATCGTAATGTAGTTATTATAGACCGCTTTATTTTCTTTCAAAACTCGAAGCCTTAGTGTTAGAAATTGAAGACTTTTATTAACATTTTAAAACATAAGAAGATAATTACAGAATATTCAATAAAAATGGTCTGTAAGCTATTCGAACTAAGATGTGTAATCTTAAGATACAGCGTAAAAATGTTAGTCACAAATCATCGTATAAAACGCACGTTTCTATCTTATTATTTTTACATAAAAACTTTATTTTATATATAATTCTGCTGATTTTATAAGAAAATTATTGATTTCATAACAAACATTAACAAAAACGTTCCTCATAAATATTGCTTCGAAAACAAACTCCTTATGTCATTCTAACTGTCAAAAAGCAACTGACTTTTCTTATTATAATCTGTATTTTATGTTGTAACATCTATGTGCGATGAAAATTAAACAAAATGAATTAAATAACTATAGAAAGTGCCTAAATAATTTACCTATTTGCAGCTATAGTTCTAACAGTTATAATTACCGTAGAATAACGGTTTAAAAATACGAATATATTTCTCTATCAGAAATTAGACGCTAGTTTAGTATGTTCCATCTCTTACCCAGTTGAATGGGGTATAAGAAAAATACGCTTGTTATTAAAAATTAATAACATCTCTGCGAAACAAACGGGGTTTCTAATAGTGTGCCTTTAGAACCAAATAAATACCTACTGCCCTTTAGAAACTCTTAAATTTCATTCCTATCTCCTTTTCCGATGATATTTTGATGCATGATATAAAATTCCATTATAATTTACCTCGAATAATATAATTGTAAAATTTTGATATATATTTAAAGACCATATTGCTTTTTAGACACTCCGTCGACCATTACCTATATAACTATCATTTTACTTAAGTCACTGCAAACTATGCTTTGTTCCTGTCCTAGTTATGTAACATTGAACAGGAACAGAATATAGCTAACATTGAACAAGTAAAATATAATTCCTTATCATAAGACATAGTTTTAAGTAGGAGTTTTATAATTAATACAAAATGCAATTTGCAGTGATAGAACTGTTACACTATATATTCGCTGCCCGTATTTATAGAGTGCAATTTTTTTTATAAATAGCGACAAATAGATTGTAAAAGCATTGATTTGCAAAATATGAAATATTCGGTGCGCCATTTCCGGTGTAATTTTATATTTTACTTGTCATTGTTTGAATGTTATCATCATTTTCTCATTAAAATATTATTAATATTATGCTAAATATTTTAGCAAAGGATAAAATGTATTCCTTTTCTTTAGTAAATAAAATATTGAAACTCAATTGTTTGTTTACTTTAACTCAAGTGTGTTTACTAATAAAAATATCAGTAGCTGACGAACTACTGTGTATTCTCTAGAAGACGTAAAATTACAAGTTTTTTTATTGAAAAAGCCACAGCTAGTAAAATTGCTTAGTCATGGTATGGAACCTATAAAAGAAATGTAAACTATCCTCCAGAAATTCGCGACTTAAAATCTCTTTTTTTTTAACCGACTTCAAAAAAAGGAGGAGGTTATCAATTCGTCTGTATTTTTTTTTTATGTTTGTTACCTCATAACTTTGGACTGGGTGAACCGATTTTGATTATTCTTTTTTTATTTGAAAGCTGGTGCTTCCCATGTGGTCCCATTTCAATTTGGTCCAGTTCCGACAACGGCATCCAGTGCAAAACCGTATAAGTTTTAAATTTGCATTAAATATGTACACGACAAATAGACGAATAACTCAATATCACGCTAACCGATTTCGGTGATTCATTTTTTATTGGAAAGGATGTACTTCAAGGGTAGTTTGATGAGAGTTTGGTTAGGTTCTGATTATGGGATCCGTGACAAAGTAAGTAAACTTTCAAAAAACGAGCCTACTCCTTTCTTAAGGGCCGGCAACGCATCTGTGTTTCCTCTCGTGTCGCAATTGTCCATGGGCGGCCGTGATCACTTACCATCAGGTGACCCGTATGTTCGTTTGCCACCAATATTATAAAAAAACTCTTCAGTTCTTAGGAGCCTATTGTGCTTATGTTCGTTGCTGTGTTACAACATGACGCAAGCATTGTAATTACATTACTTAAGGTGTATTATATGTGAAGCGATGGTAGCCGAGTTCGTGGTAGAAACTATCGCGGTTTATTGATAAGGTTGCGTTCGTACCAAACGTTACTTATTGTACAACCAATTGAAACCCTATCGAACCCTAACGACTTCCAGTACATGTCTAGGTAGCACACATATTCATGTTTTATTTCATTTGGTTAATTTGATAAACTATTTATTTTCCGTTTTTAGTGCCTTATGGGTTTTTGATTGATATTGAAGTCGGTTAATACTTTTTTTTGAAAATTTACTTTATTATAACTTTATTGTTTACTTTATTTATATGTATAGAATTTTCGGACATTCATAAGCACGTCAAATATTTTGTCTAAAAGCTTATTAACATTATTCAGCAATAATTATTTACATACATTACATTATAAATTTCAGAGTTAGTAGTTTCTCGTGTTAAATGGTAGGTACTTTAAACAAATGTCCGCATCAAACTTTTTGGCCGCTGAATTTAGCTATACTAAACATAACTTAAGTTCGGCCTCGTGCATAATACCGTAACTTAACACGAAACAAATTTAAAATATTATTATAAGAATCTAATATGGCATTTATTAATCTTAAAGTTGTCTCAATAATATACGTACAATGTATTTATACCTAGATATTTGCCTATTACATTAAGTAATAAGGATGTGCCACCATAACGACCACGTTGCTACTTTCAGATTTTTTATGTGAAATGAAGCTACGATTTTTTTTTATTGTAGCACTGCAAAATGACTGCACTACGCCTGATGGTAAGCACAGTACAATCCAAAACGCGACCCGCAGAAGCGAACCACTATTGCGGGCTTTTTCGCCATATACATGGTGGTTGCGACCCAGTCAGGCTGTGAAACCCTACCACCCCGATTCCGATAGTTTTTTTTTTTCGAACTGAGTACGCTATTTTCCAAGCAAGGTCTAACAGTTTCACCGGTGTACTAAGGCGAGGCTGCAATAGAGATGAGGTACGAGCGCGGGAGAGCTTGCTCCCCTAACCTCTACCGCGTCCTTCTAATACCTAAATTTGTGTATTGAACATCTACTTCAGTGGTTAAAATGTTTGACGCGGAATATAAAAAGTTAATTAATGTAGTGTTCAGAGAATAATAAATAATTTTTTAGGGATTCAAATACAGTAAACAACAATAAATAGGAAACAACTTTTATTAGAACAGTTTTGATATACAATATAAGTTTTGTACCAATAATAATAATGCCGAATGACTATTCCGTACTGCTTCGTTTCGCATCATATTTTTCAAGGACCAATTTTCTTAGATACGAATACTTTGTTAACGAGTTGTTCAGTGGAAACACGATTATATTACTTACGGATTCATATTCATGGTATTCTTTTAATTCTGATACATAATCGTCATCTGAGAACAGATCGATTTCTTTGAATTTTAAAATATTTAATTTGACACATTTGCTTCTCATAAGAAACACACATATATCCTGTATAGATCTACTTGTTAGTAATTCGCAGGCATCTGATAAATACGATATCGAGCAACCGGGATTCTCGAAAATTCTATTCATCACAACACCGGCCCATTTAAAAAATATATCGTATGTTATTTCCGCGTTTAATTTGAACCACGGTGATGGTATTAAATGGATTTCATCGGTTTTTGTACACCATTTATCGATAAATTCGATAAGTATTATTACGTTTTCGTGGATCCCGACGCGTTTAATAATATTTTCCGCTTCCAATTTCCTTAACTTTTCCACGAGTACTTTGGTACCGTAGTCAACTCTTTTCTGGAAATTAAAATTATTTCTTATATCACATACAATTTCATATTTCTTTTGTAATATATATACCTACAAAGCTATGTACTAACGATTTTTCTAAAACTTAATATTCACACTCATTTCCCGCTATGATTGGAAATTTCTAGAAATGACGGGATTCCCCTGACAAAGACATCGTTTTTCTTTTACGATCCGTATACGTCACGTTAACGTTTACGCGCAATTCGAACGTTTAAGATGCATTCCAGGACCAAGGTACGAGCGCCCGCGAGCCTGCCTCCCCTTTACCACTTTCACATCCCTTCTGATACCTAAATTTGTGTTCTGCGCATCTACTTCAGAGACTGCGTTCTACTAGACGCTCACAACGCTCACGCTCGCGACCACGAGTTATCCCGTTCCACTTACTTGCGGGCGTTACAATCGTACACCCAAGTGGAACGCATGATGGGGCGTTGTGAGCGTTCAGGTAAATAATACAAATGGCGATCTAGAAATAATAAAGCAAAAGCTTTAAGAGGTTATGCCTAAACAGTAAATTGTAATCATTATTATGTAAATTGATTTAAGTAAATTGAAAGATAAATGTATAATTAAATTTTTATATTTAATTTTAATGCAGTATTTAATTAATTTGCATCCAAATAAAATAAGAATGTCTTTTGAGGCAACAGTAGGATATTTGATGATAATTGTATATATTATTGAATTATGTTATAAAAGTGTACAAATGACATATTTTTCTCATTTAACTTTATTTATTATAAAATCATAAAACATATTTTTTGGTTTCATAAAAAATATTAAATTATCATTAAGTGATCATAAATTAATTTCCTCTCGGAATTTAACGATTGCAAACATTTTAAAATATAATTTAAAACTATCAAACCTTAAATTAACCTTAAAATGATTAATTGATTGATCCAATAAATACAATACGTTTTTCAATATAAATATTATTTTCTGAATCAAATAATGTCATTTTTACGGTCCCCATCTTTATTGAAAATCCCGCCAATTTTGTCAACGCTCACATCGACCCATCTCCAGACATGGGGCGTCGTGAACTTCGCGTGGAATAAAGTCATTTTTACGGTCGCCATCTTTATTGAAAATCCCGCCAATTTTGTCAACGCTCACATCAACCCATCTCCAGACATGGAACGTCGTGAGCTTCGCGTGGAATAATGTCATTTTTACGGTCGCCATCTTTATTGAAAATCCCGCCAATTTTGTCAACGCTCACATCGACCCATCTCAAAACATGGGGCGTCGTGAGCTTCGCGTGGAATAATGTCATTTTTACGGTCGCCATCTTTATTGAAAATTCCGCCAATTTTGTCAACGCTCACATCGACCCATCTCCAGACATGGGGCGTCGTGAGCTTCGCGTGGAATAATGTCATTTTTACGGTCGCCATCTTTATTGAAAATCCCGCCAATTTTGTCAACGCTCACATCGACTCATCTCCAGACATCGGGCGTCGTGAGCCAAAGAGTACGTTATATAAATAGAGGTCGCACTCGTTCTTTCCGATCAGCGCCTCTATAATATGACTTTCGAACTAATATGTGTTAGTTATAAATGTACATTTATAGCTATGTATGTATGCATACAGCGGTACTCCGTAAATCTTATACAAGTTTTTGATCATTTTTATTTGTAATGAATATATTCATCGTAAGGCAAATCTTAATCCAAGTATGTAAATGCAGGAGTCAATGTTTATAAGTAGATCCGGAGATAGATAAAATTGTTTGTAGGGGGTCAGAAAATTTAAGGGAACACACGCTCGTAACAGATGCGTAAACAAAGTGAATGACAACAAATATTTCAAAGTTGTCGGTTTGAACTGTCAAAATTAATTGTCGCCCACCATATTTTGTTATCAAACTTGCCAAAAAAATTATATAACAGTGCCATCTAGAGAGTGGATTGATAACTAAAAATAGACAGCCTTTTCCATACAAATCCAATTCTGAGAAGTGAAATTAGCGTGTCGTGAGCTTCGCGTGGGCGTGTTATGCCGTCATTAATGACGTTTTCGGCACGACCACAACGCTCGCAGTCGTCTAGTGGAACGCGCCCAGAGTGTTAAAAACGTTTGACGCGGACTATATATATATTCGGCAATTTATTTTTATTTATATGCAATATACATTCTAGGTCATATGCAGTAGGTATTTATCCTGGTTTGCCGGCGAATGTAGAGTTTATTTTATGAGTACATAGGAGTTACAAAAAATATTACCTTCAATTCAGCAAAAGTAGAACCAGTATCTCCTTTTTCTTTTAAATGTATTAATATAATATCATCAGTTTCAATTATGTAAGTGGTATTCATGTTCACTATAGCGGTACTGCAACAACATTATTTGCAATTATTATATTCACAGGATTTTATTATTATTAAATACATAGTATACATATATATTACATATATAAATACATAGTTAACTATTATTGGTTTCAACATGAATGGGTCGGCTCGCCCGGGGTAGTACCATCCTCTCATAGAAAACCGACGTGAAGTAACAATGCTTGCATTGTTGCGTTTCGTTCGGTCAGTGAGAGCGCCTGAGACCCACCTCCCGTCCCCTCTCCTCTCCCTTTCCCTCCCCTAACCCTTCCCTCCAAAAGATGACAACGCACTTGCGACTCCTCTGGAGTTGTTAGTGTCCATGGACGGTGGTGATCACTTAACAGCAAGTGACCCACCTATTCGTTTGCCACCAATGACATAAAAAAAGCAAGTAGTAAGCAAGTACTATAAAGTAGCAAAATTACCAATTAACAAAAATTTAATTAGACTATAACAACCTTTTTCTTTACACTAAAATTCGTAAAAATACATACAAGCCTTTTTACAATAATATTCAAAGATTGAATGTCTTGTGTATAAAATTAAACTATATATGTATTATCAGCAACCTACAACCAAACAATTAGCATGTATAGTTATTTCTAGAACTGTATCTATACAGTTGTACTGTATCTATACTGTAATTTTAATAATCAATTCCATTTTATAGACGCGAATGGTCGTGCATTCTGCTGCGCTCTACGCTCGATCTCGATACTCGTGAGTTAGTGACGTTCGTTATTACTTCGGGAGTGTTCGGTTTTCGCTGTGAAGTTCCGATTCGGCTGACTTAGCTCACACGTGCATTGCAGGTGGCATTCTCGATTCCTGGAATTGAGTGAGACCTTTCCATTTATTTATTGCTTCTCTTGTTACATTTATTGTTCACCCATTTATTTGTCTAATATTTAAGTAGTTCTTTATTCCTTTAGTCGTTATTTCTTTATACATTTATTTATTTTTCAATTATTTATTTATATAGGTACCTATTTATCTATTTATTGTTTAATTACGTATTTTATTTTTACTTGCTTGTCTCGCTCACGTATTTCTTGCATTGTTTTTTTTTCTTATATTTGTTTTTAAATAGCTCTCTTGGTCCCGACTTGGGATAGACCCTTAGTCTTCGTGTGGCGTGCCCCCCTGCCCTTAAGGCAGGGAGGTTGGTTCGCGTAACATCGTCCCTCCCCCTCAATCCACGGAATGGATAACTTGCAAGAAGTATTGGATAGATTTCGCGTCCGTCTCCTTGCGCAGGGACTTGACGAAGGGTCAGTTAATTCCGCGTTTGTGACTCTTCTGTCCCAGTCCTCCGAGGAAAGTCAATATGTGTCCCGCGTGGCAACCTCCAATTCCTTCGCGTCTCTCTCGCCACAATGTACCTTAAATGTGGCCGATAAGGGCTTATTAGAAGCTCCCATACCGAGTTCCAGCTCGGAGACCGGCTCCGATATGGAGCTCGACGTGGCGGCGTCCGACGAGCTGCCCGCGACCGCGACCTCCGAAATAATCGCGACCCCCGCGCCCTCAGCGCACTCCGCGCCTTCTGCGCACGTAGACGACGGTTTTAAAACCGTCACCTATCAAAAACGCCGCGGATCGCGTTCTTCAGACTCCGACCAGGGCTCCGCACGCCCGGTCGAGAAATGCGCCAATATAGATGGCGTTCGGGTGCCGGCTATACCGGCAAACGTAAGACCGCGGGCGAGCAAGCCCAATTCCTCCTCTGCCTCGCTCTCTCAGACAGACGCATCGGGTTCCGTAGCGGCTAAGAAGCCCCGCCCACCTCCCCCTGTAACGATTCAAGATAAGTCCCAGTGGACCTCTATCTCTAACAAACTCAAGTTTTTGAAAATCAATTATACGCCCGCCCCCAGCCCTCCGGCGGGCATTCAAGTCAAGTGTCCCGCCATAAGCGACCACCGTGCGCTAACTAAGTTCCTTAGGGAATCGAAGTTAGCTTTTTTCACTTTCGCATTAGAGGAGGAACGACTCCTTCGCGTAGTACTTCGTCGCGTCCCGGCTGAGATCTCAGTCGACGACGTCAACGCCTCCCTTAAGGAGAAAAATCTGCCGATTCGGGAGGTACATAGGATGTACCACCCACGCACCCGCGCCCCTTACAACATGGTTCTAGTCCTCCTTGACCGTACCTTAGAGGGTAAGGCTATCTTTAGCCTCACCTCAGTCTGTGGTCTCAGCGGCATCACCGCGGAGCCGCCAAGAAAAACTCATACCCCGTCGCAGTGTCATAACTGCCAAAGTTATGGCCACTCGGCGAGGAATTGCCATCTCCGCCCCAGGTGCGTTAAGTGCCTAGGGGATCATGCCACTAAGGAGTGCGTGCGCACTCCCGACACCCCAGAACCTCCCAGCTGCGTGTTGTGCGGTAACGCGGGCCACCCCGCGAACTATCGCGGCTGTCCCCGCGCACCGCGAACACAACGCCCTCGCCAGGCGCGACAGGCGCCTAGGGCACCTGTGCGCGCCGCCCGCCCTCCGCCTCCACCTCTCATGTCCGTGGAGGCCTTCCCTAGCCTGCCGGGTGCCTCTCGCCCCCCGGTAGCGCCCGCGTCCACTCCGCGCGCGCCACCCTCTGTGCCGCGCGCACCAAAACCCGGGCGGGCCCCTCTGGCCCCCTGGGCTCCCCGGCCTCAGGCTCCTAAGCCTCAGGCTCCTATCCCGCAGGCACGGCCGACACGCGCCGCGCCCGCCTTCTCTATGGGGCTCACCGGAGAGAGCTGGCTTTTCCAGCTATTCCGGGAGCACGATCTACAAGAAGTTTTAAACTTCAACGCGGCCCTCCAGGCCGAGGAGGATTTGGGCAAGCTCAACGTGCTCGCGCAATACCCGAGTATTGCTGCGAGCTTACACCGTATCGTTCGTTCCCAGAATTTAAACTCAATTAATTAAAATTCACGGCTATGAATAGGATAAAACCGCGCGGTCTATCTCTTTCGTTTTTTAACGCGAGATCTCTTAGGACACAGCGCGATTTAGTAGCTGCCTTTTTACGCGATAGACAGATTGACGTTCTCCTCGTCCAGGAGACGCTTTTAAAACCGAAAATGCGCAATCCCAGAATCGCGAACTACAACATAGTTAGAAATGACCGTGTCACCCGCGGGGGCGGCACCTTAATTTACTATAGGCGTTCGTTATATTGCATGCCGATAGATCCGCCCGTTCTAACCAATATGGAAGTATCAGTATGTACGTTAGGTATGACCGGTCATCCGTCCATTGTATTAGTGTCCGCGTACCTCTCGCCGAACAAAGAGTTGTTACAAACAGATTTACGAGCGCTGCTCAACTTAGGAGATTCAGTTATTATAGCGGGGGACCTCAACTGCGGGAACGTTATCTGGAATAGTCCGAGAACCTCTCGTAACGGGAGGATACTCGACAAACTAGGTAGGGTCCTCGCATTTGACGTCATAGCCCCTCCGGAACCCACACACTATCAAGACAACTGTCGCCCGTTAGTTATTTTGAAAACGCCGCGAATCATCCCAGTCCGTTAGTGGTATCCGCCGTAAAATACGAACCCGTACCAAACGCTGCGCGTAGTAAAAGACGTCCGCGACATATTTTTACCGACCCTCCCGATGAAATAACGGCAGTGAACGATCAGTACCAGCCTGTCTCTCAAAACAGAGCGTGTTCACGCCCACGCCCGCGTAACCACAGATCACGCCGCCGTGGTCTGGGGGTAAATTTCGCTCCCGCACACCAGAGTAGGCCCCCGTCGGCAGCGGCTCAAGCCTAGGTTCGTTCTCTCGGTAGGGAGCCCTTGAGTGCGCTGCTCGCGCGATACAGTGACACAAAATCTTACATCACTGCGACAACATTACACATATCACCTCCACACACGTGCACGCATACACGCTTACACATAAAGTGGATGGGTTTTTCTTTTCTTTCCCGTATCGAACTGTAATAGTTTAGAATCTTTTCCGATACAAAATACACATAGGAGTTGTTGAGATATGTATGCTTGGTACACATATATGTTTCAGCAACTCTTATTGGTATGAATAGTTTAGCTTTAACTTAGGTTAGCTTTGATAGGTCGCGAATTGCATGAACAGGCAACAGCCAAGCCGAGGTGTGCCGTGCACCCTTGAGCTGGTTGCCAAAACAAAAATCGGCTGAGTGCCTTAAGCGCTCGCCTTAGTAGTCCGGTGAAGCTGTTAAGACCTTGCCAGGTCAATAGCATAGTCAGTTCGAGAAAAAAAAAAAAAAAAAATCCATTTTATAGTCCAGAAACAATGTTATTATAAGTCAAACCGTCAAAACGTTACCTACATGATATTGTATATTGTAACACTCTCTTTGATAAAATGTGAAAGTAAGATAGCATATTCTTAATAACGGTGGTGAAAAAGAAATATTGGTTAGCTATGCCCGTCAAAAATAGAGAATAGTCAAACCAGACAGCACATCTTGCTTCGTTTCTTTGACATCTATCATTTCTTTGTGTAATATGTTTTGGTTTCGTAATATTTGATACTAGCCGACCCGTGTGCCCACTTCGTTGGGCGGTAATAGGCGTTATCAAGCTACAACTTTTCTCTAGAACTCAATCATATATCTCTAATAGTTAGGGCAGCGTTCGTAAGAAACGTTTTAGTTCGACCATTTATCTCCGACTCCCCAGATATTACACCCTACAATCTAACAAACTTTACCTCTTTAATATATTAGTATAGATTATAGAGAATATAATTAGTTAATAGCTTCTGCCCGCGACTTTGTACGCACGGAATAGTTATTTTGGGCTAAGACGCAGCGGAAGCTCTCAAAAGGAAAAAAAGCCCCGACTTTAAAACATTTTTCATCTGTGCTCCGCTCCTATTGGCCTTAGCGTGATGATATAACCTATAACCATTCTCGACGAATGAGCTATATAACACAGAAATAATTATTCAAATCGGACCAGTAGTTCCTGAGATTACGCTTTACAACGTCACAAACTTTACCTCTTTATAATATTAGTATAGATATGGAAAACATTTAATTAGTTCGTGGCAATAGTAATATGAAAACGATATGTGAATAAATAAACTGTAAGAAGTTTTGCTAGCATAGTTTATGCAATATCTCATAACACAGGATGGCGTTTGCCATAGTTTTGAGGAATTATACGAAACGATCAGTACACGACATGCTTCCATTAACGCTGACACGATACTGAGATCACATTTGCTAGTTAGCCGAGTTTTAACAAGACGCTGTCGTAGCACTTATGACGCAACTACAATTTTTTACTTATAATATCATTGTCCAAAAATGGCAAGTTATATTTCATTACACTTTTACCAAATTCATTATCCTAATATTTTTTTTCATAAAATACGTTAATATAAACTCTTACCTTGACATTTGACTAAAGAATTCATCATACTTTAAAACGTCCTGATATAAATCGGAAAACTTTTTCACATTATGATTGTTCTTCCAACCTAAAGTCCCCGATTTCAACTTATACTTTGTCTCTATATCAATAACATTCAGTTGTTCCTCTTGAATAATAGATGTACCTGAACAATCAATTATAACAGGGATAGTCGACGAGAAAATATCTAGTACATTGTCAGCTTGGGTTTCTAATAGCAGACAGTTCATTTCCGATGAACCTTTACAGTTCACCCCGGAAAGCTCAGAATCGATAATATTGGCTAACTTATCGATAAACTCTGAATTCAGTCTATTTATCCATTTCCTTTGGTAATTCATTGATATTTTATACGTCGTTATAACCATATCTTCTACACGGAATTTGTGCATCAAATTATTTAATGTTTTTTCTTTTACAGAGATAGCACCGCATGTCCTAAGTTGATCAAGTGCCATTCTTAAAGCGATTTCTGGATATTGCTTGAATATTGAGTATATTAATTTACTAGTTCTTGGTACAAGAGTATTATGAAATGATAAGAGCGTTGTCAAGATTATGGTCTCTTTTAAAACTGCGTATTCTTGATCCTTATAAATATTGCACGTTTTATTTGCTGTTGATACATTTATTGTGTATTTGTCATGAAAATCTTCAATACTTGTAGCGACGCATGAAATACTTGCATTCAAGTTCTTGTTATGTGCTATTTGCGATAGAATCCACACTAGTTCTATCATAGGCAATCTTGATTCGTTAATGTATTTTGTCATGTTTCCCGGATAACGCATTTTAATCTTCTTTAAAAGGCCCTCGTACTTTAGTACCAAATTACGCCTTCGCCTGACTTCATTTAATATGCACTGTTTCTCATGTTGTAGTGTTGAATTCGATTCCAGGAATACTGCCCGTCTATGGCATGTGCTCTTTGTCTTATTAGGATCACCATGAGAAAGCAAATCTTTGGCTACTAAATTTCTAATTGTTAAACAAACAGGTTGTGAGATTGGACTCATAATAGAAATCGCAGCTTTACATAGTACTATAATATTATCCTCTTCTTTTGACCACTTTACTGTATTAATATCGCATTGTCTCTTTCTAACAACTTTAATAGTTGGGTCAGGTTTCTTTGGTATTGGTTTTATATTGACTTTCCTTTTGATTTTCGGTTTTGGTTTTTTATTTTCTATTTTCGGTAGCTTAATCGGCTTCTTTTGTGTTTTTTGCGTTTTAGCGATCTTCATATACATAGCATTCCACAAATATGGTAATTCCATGAAAAATGTTGAATCAAAACCGCACGGCCCGAAACCATCGCAGAATCTTTCACCGTTATCGAATTTCTGCACTTCATTCGGCATCCTTAGCGGTGGCATCAGTTTTTTTCGTTCTCTTTTGGCTACATGTATTTTTGTATTTATACTTATACTATATACCGTGTTCCAATAATTCTTTACATCGTCAAAAGTTTCAAAATAAAACGACTTTTCGAGCCTTTTCATATCTACATTTGGCCGGGGCCAAATTCCTGTGGTATCCACTACGTTCGCGCGTCGATTTATATATAACAAAAATGTGGTAGGGCCACAATTGTTATGATCAGCTGTCTGTACTGCAGATTGATAAATTAATTGAACTAGACCCAACATAGCTAGCACTTTTAAATTAAACCTGATTGTAGTATGAAATCCTCTGCATTCTAACAATACTTTATGCAAATTCGAAGGAGCATCTTTAAATTTCAAAGAGAGTAAGTTATCATCAAAATTAACCTGATTGATACCAAGACTGTCGACATTGGTTATGTTGCCTATAACAAATTCGATGGTAAATTCTGGAATAATATCCACTACCGAAAGGAATCCTTGAGGTAAATTGTGTGATTCAGATCTTATAGGCTTAAAATAAGCAAACATCATTAGACACTCATGAAGCTTTTGTATTTTCATATATCTTGGGAGAGCCAACTGTGATAAAGTTACTGCTGAAGTAGATTCTATTTTAACTTTAACTCTTGTATTACTTGCTGCCCTAATACTAATTTCTTTATACTTTGCCTTTATTAAAGGGTCAGTAGCTTTAATATGTGGAGCACAAATAAAATTGGAATACCTCTGATGAAAACCTGGCCATTTTACTTTGTACATTTTTAAGTGGCCACTATTTACAAGTTTTTGTAAGAACGATTTAAGACATTTAGCATCTAATTTAGGTTCACCAGTTTCGGAAGCAACTAGATTACATAATGATTGATAGCCACAGACACAAAGTTTTTCCTTGACCACTTTTAAAAGTCCATTTGCGAATTTCAGTTGCCTTAATGACAGATTCTTGTCTGTATATTGTAGAGATTTGCCTTTTATATTTTCAAATCCGGCAAGTACTTTTATTTCAGTTACGTAATTTTCTAAATTGTCAGATTTAGACTCATTATTCTCATCTACATCAATATCATTTTCAACTTTTATTTTGGTTTTAAAAGTTTCAGTAGTTACTTCCATGGGCACTTCCGTAACTTCTTCAGGAATATTTACGTTTGTAGTGACATTTTCATTTAAGTATTCTAAAAATTTTTTCTTCTCTTCTGCGTATGTTTTACCAATTTTGCCTGTACTGGCTACAGCTATATACCTGCAATGTTACTAAAATATACATAAAAAAATAGTTTATGTATTATTTTACTGTAAAAAGAATTAATATTACCTTGCAGTTCTTTGCCTGCCTTTATCTTCTAAAAATTCCCTGACTAGGTGTTTTAATCGAAATATTCGACAAATATTTCTACATGTATAGAATTCAATTCCCAGCAGTTGTGACAACTCGACTTGAGTTAGTCCTTTGAGACCAGCATTCATAAACTGCTCATAAGCTTGTCTCAGTAGATTAACTCCAACTTTATATTGACATTTAAGAGGTTTTTGAATACTTTCTTCATCAGAGGAGGCAGAATCATCATTTTTAGTCGATAAACAAATAAATCGTCGTCTTATAGGTTTGTTTTTCTTTCCTTCGTTGATGAGCTTCTCCTCCTATAATATATGAATTTTAACAGTAATTCTATGTGAGTACTTTTAAACAACACATTAATAGTTTACTTGTAGAGAGTTCTTTAAAAAATTAAAAAATATTATTAACTTACAAAACCGAAAATATTGACTGTCTTCCTTAATTTTTTGCTCTGGGGTTGTGTTAACAGTCCTCTGCTAATCATCACATCTGTTTTTTCACAATAATCAGGTTTCTTTGAAAGGTAATCAACCATATTGTATAATTTTCCAACTTTCGGCATGCTAAGAATCTTAGGTTGGTGGAACCTTTTAAGTCTTAATAGTAAACTTTTAATGCCTCTGCCTTTCAATATTTGTGTAACATACTGAACTCGTATCATATCAACGTCTTGTAGTTGTTTTCGGTTGTAGAATAAAGTTTTAGGTTCTTTAATTACTTTTGTTATGTTTGTGGTACCAACTGTCATTTGTCCCTGTGAAAAAAGTTTTTTTTTGTTATGTGGCTTTAGAAAAGATTAGAGTACAAGTGTACTTCAATATACCCACATCAGCTTAATACAAAAAAATGATATACAAATAAATAAATATATATATTTATTATTACTAGTTGTGCTCGCGACTTCGTCCTAGTGCAGTGTTTTTCAAAGTGTGGGTCGCGCCCCCAAGGGGGTCGCCAAGTTTCTACAGCAGAGTTGTAAAAGGTTGGAAAAACCTACTGCAGTTAAAGAAAAACAATAAAGTTTTATAACATTTATTAAGGAAAATGTTAACTAAAGGACATAATCATTTGTATTAAATAAACAAAAAACTTAGGAGAACTCTTATATATTTATCCGAACCCTAATTATGAGCATAAAAAAATATGTTAAATTGAATATTTGTCACAAAATAAAATATATGAAAGAAAAAATAACGGGCAGAAATATTTTTTCGTACTAAAGTGGCCGTGTCAAGAAAAATTTAGAAAAACACTGTCCTAGTGGATCCTTATGTAGAAAACTCAATTAATAAAGTCATCTGTATGTATTAAGTCCATTTAGTTATCTACTTTTCTCTTGAACGTACGCCGCATCGTTATTAAAATGACAATAACTTTTAATAAAACAAAGACTTAGTTATTCTCGAAAATATGATTCATGATTGTAGTTTTATAGTGAACCCAGTATTTTAGAAGTGACGCGTATTTCATACAAACAGACAGATAGACAGCCAGACATTTCTAAAAATGATTGAAATGTATTTTATTACTTATTCCTTTATACCTGCATTAATTTTTTTCATGTACAGAATGCCTTAAAATATAAGAAAAGATGTTCTTCATCAAACTTAAAGTAACTCACATTTTCTCTTGACTTTCCAACCAGCTCCAATATACAGTAGTTAACAGGTGATAAATTATTTAAATAAACTATAGGCACATGGTTCGCTAAGGCTCGCCATCTTTCATCAATTGAAGCCACCAAAACTAAAGTATCTCCATATTCATCAATAAGCTTAGAGTATGATAACTGATGTAAGCATTTATAGGATAGCAGTATCCTTGTATTATAATATTTGCATGATCCAAACTCATTTTCAACTGGATGATATTCATAAGGACCATCTAGATATTCATCCTGAAATTAAAAGATATTATTATTATTATAAGACTAGGTTCTGCCTGCAACTTCGTCAGTGATAAATAGTTACTTTGGGCTAACTAACATGCAGTGGAGGCTCTCAAAAGGAAAACAAAACGATTTTGAAACATTCTTTATTAGTGCTCCGCTCCTATTGGTCTTAGCGTGATGATACCTACAGTCTTTCTTGATACATGAGCTCTCTAACACTGAAATAATTATACAAATCTGACCAGTAGCTTCTGAGATTACCTCCTACGACCTCACAAAGCTTACCTCTTTATAATATTAGTATAGATTACTACTCTTCTCTCGTACTTACCTTGAGCTGTCATTCATATTACAATAACTTTTGATAGAGTGTGGACTGATTTTAATGAAACAAAGACTAAGTTACTTTCGAGGATATGTTTTGTGATTTTTATGCTGAGGTTTTATTGCGAAGTTAAGAAGCTTTAACAGTGATGCGTATTTATACAAACAGACAGACAGACATTTCTAAAAATGATTGAAATGTATTCTATTCCTAGACGCTTACAAGGATTTTTTTCACGAAAATCGAAAAAGTACAGTCACCTTAGATTTACAATTTTTGTTTTTTATTTGTTTGTTTGTTTTTTTATGCTTTCATATTATAATTTCTCAACTCATCAAAATAAAATTATGCATATATGCTATATTATTATATATGCATCTGGCACAGATAAGAATGTAGGGTACCTTTTTTCTAAAAAAAAAAAAAGTACTCTTCCCTAGGGATATGTCAAATCTACATTGAAGCGAGTGAAGCGAAAAGCAAAAGCTAATATGTAGATTAAACTAGCCGACCCGGCAGACATTGTCCCATCCAGATAATTAAAAAACATTGACTACTTACATACCTAAACATTTATCGTGCATCACTTTATCTACTGGTGAAAACCGCATGAAGATCCGTTCAGTGGTTTTCAATTTTATTGTGAACAAACAGACAGACAGACTTTGTTTTATAATATGTAATGATGAACGGTAGAGTAAATAATTAGATTAGTAAAATACAGTATTACTTGCATGATTACCATAGATACTGAGTCAACAGAAAAAAAATAGCATAATGTATGAGATTATACAATATTACAGGTATATTCATTTATTCAAAGTATTACTTAGGCTACATATCAATTTTGCTTTTCTATAGCGGGTAAGCTGTATTTAACAGGAGATTAAGCAGTATTGTGATTAAAAATAAAATACAGTCCACAATTAAGACCCACAAAACACTAAATCAACATTCCAAGGGCATCTATCTACCTATAATATTGAAATCCTATAGGGTAAAATAGTCTAGCATATTTGTAATATCATACAATATCAATTTAAATCTTTTTTGGAATTGAAATTTTTGGTAATTAAATAAAAAATTGTAATAATAAATAAATATAAATGTACTGTACAAGACTGCTATATAAATTTTACTTTGTATGTTTTTATTTTAAGCCTTTATACTGTTTTGTGTATGTTAAAAGAAAAAACTTACTTTCCGAGATATCAAAAAAAAATCATAATTAATTTAAAACATCTATAAGTAATTAGTTATGAAAAAAATGCTACAGTTTCTTAAAAATAACCAAATATTTTTTTCTTTCAATTATAGTATTTCAGATCTTTCAGTTTAATCATAACCCCTGTTATTACAAAAAAGTTAAATATGTATTAAATACTGGGTTTAAAAAGTTTCCTAATAAATGCACCGTGCTCGCTCAAGGTTAGTTCGCATTATCCTTTATCATCTACCATCCATCCATTATCCACAAGTCTAATCTAATGTAACCAAAGTGACACAAAAGAGCAAGATGGCGAACATTCAGTGATCGCAGTGCATTTAATATGAGACCTTTTTAAAGCCAGGGTTCAATACCTATATAACTTTTTTGTAATAACACTGAACATGTTTATGTATGGCCCATTGTTTTCTAAGTAAATAAAATATAGCTTGTTAGTCAAGGGAAGACATATCAACCTATTATGACACCAGCAATATTGTATGGATCTGAATGCTGAGCTATGAACCAGACAGGTGAGAGAACATTACATGTGGCAGAGATGCGAATGTTAAGATGGATGTATGGTATAACTAGAATGGATAAGATTATGTATATTATAGGGAAGTTTGAAAATAGCATTAGTGACAAAGAAATTGAGAAGTAGGAGGTTAGTATGATGAAGTCATGCAACTACAAAAGTTTTTTAAGTACAGAGGTGGACAGATCCAGTATAGGAAGAGTGAAAAAGATTTACATAGATAGTATGAAAAATCATGTGTATAAAAGGTGCGAATACTGAGATGATATGTGACAGAGGAGAATGGAATAGGAAGACATATTGGACTGACCCTACTTAGGTGAGCTATGGGTATGAATATGATGATGATTAGGACTCAAAGATAATTACTTTTTTTTTTAACTGGTTTAGCAAAATGACTGCACTGTACCTGATGGAAAGTACAGTACAGTCTATAAATAACGGTGACTGTCAATGTTAAATAGCAATGGCAGTCATCGCTATCATGCCGACCTGCAAAAGTGCTTCTTCACGCATCGTTTGAAGGACCCAATGTCGTAAGAGAAAGGGAACGCACTGGCTAGGAGATGATTCCACATCTTCACAGTACGACAAAAATAAGAGCTTTCGAACTTCTTCGTTCTTGCCGGGATGGTTGCTACTGTGAAACTATCGAGACGCGAACCCGCCCGTGTAGTTCTATAGTGGAAAGGAGAAGATGGAATGAGATCAAACACCTCTTCAAAACACTTGCCATGATACAGACGATAAAAGACGTTCAGTGAGGCGATGTATATTAGGAAGGAAAGAGAGAGACGTGAAGATGGAGAAGCTTTCGTTGCTGTAGGAAGCAGGTTGAATCAACGGCACAATTACCTCCCACAAATTTTACCTATTTATAATTATATTCAAAATGATGTACTTACAGGATCTCTGAGGTGTCCACTATTTGTGTCAATTATAGTAAATCTATCAAATATTTCCACGCGTCCGACGGGCTCTGGTAGTTTATATACTTCTACAGAGTCTAAACGAACAATGTAATTCCAAAATTGCTCTTTCATTTTATCAGTAACTGATGAGGAAATACGTTTTTCAATTCTTCTCCATAGCAAATCGAATCCTGTACCTTCTAGACCTTCCAATGCAATTTCATCTAATATGATTCGCTTATAATCGAAATAAAAGGGTTTGAGTGTATTATTTAACATTTTTATATGTATAAATATTGCGATATATTACGAATAAATATGCCACTTTGTTTTGTGGATCATATAAATTTTATTTCTATATTATTATATTCATCATATAATAATATATTTTTTATAACGTAACCAAAATAAACACAACTAAATAACCTAAATGTGCTTGACAACAAATCACTATGAGTAGTAGTAATATTCGTCCAATAGGACAGGCGAAGGAATTAATCCATACTGCCAATTCTGAAGTTGTCAATATAAGTTGCTCTTATGTATTCTTTAACCGATTTTCTTCCGTGTCCAAATCAAAATAAAGGCATAATCGCCAAATCTTTTATATAACATTTCATACGTTATTTTATCCATCTTTATCTTCTTAATCTTCGTGTAATCAGAACTCAAAATTGTTTAAATATCTCCAAGCGTGGAGTTGATAAAGTCAAAAATAGGTTTAAAATTATCAGGACAAGTTAGAAGATCCTGTAGGGAAGGCGGGATGTTTTGATATTTTTCCAGTAATTTATTTATGAGCAATAAGCGCTGTATATTAAAAGCAGGACAAATGAAAAAGATGTGTTCTAAAGTTTGATCCTCTTGAAGACTGCATTCAGTGCATTTAGATGAGGAAATTATATTCATGCGATGTAAATGAGCATTAAAACGACAATGTCCAAATCTCAATCTCATAATTTGTGTATAAAATTTTCTCGAAAAGTATTTATTAGTGTAAGTTATGAACCAAGGCTTTTTGCCCACCTCCATGTTGACAGTACCATACCACTTTCCTTTTGTCCGAATTATTTCATTTCTCTCTTTAAACCAGTGTTTATTAATTTGAGTACGATATTCAGGCACTAAATCTTGCCACACACATGTCATATTTTGAGTGTTACCACCCAGAGTGTTTGTTAATTTCGCAAGGTAATCAGCACTCTCGTTACCTGTTACTCCTACATGCGCTGGAGTCCAGATAAGTTTAATTTGTTTAAATGCTGCTATATCTGCTAATACCTCTTTTATTTGGAAAAGAAGATGATTTGTATTATTAAAGCCTGGACGTTTTAAAGCCTTCAAAACAGACATACTATCGGACGCAATAATAAAACACAAGGCACTGGAACACATTACGTCATTTTGTACATATTTCAGGGCTTGCAAAATTGCTGTAGCCTCAGCCGAGAAAACTGTATAGATAGCAGGTAAAGGAAACCCCCGACCGTACTTTTTGTCTATATGATAATATGCAGCTGATACACCCTCAGCACACTTAGACCCATCAGTATAAATAATCTGGTAATCATTCCAACGTGCAAGCTTTTCATAAACATCCTGTTTTGTTTTTAAGTTATGATCTATTTCTATTACATCTGATAGAAGAAATTTGCTTTCAAATGTTCCACAATAACAGGCCCAATTTTCAGCGTGATGTATATTATTTCTTTTAATGTATGTTGATGTTTCAGTATAGTCAATAAGAATGTAAGGATATTTGGAGGATAAAGGAGTTGAAGACAAAAATGTAGCATTATTTAATTTAGTCAAAAGAGGGTGATTATCATAGGAATTAAGTTTTAAAATAAATTTGAACTTTAAATATTTAAATCTAATATGTAATGGAGGAATGTTGCACTCAACCTGCATTGAAACGATAGGGGTAGTCTTCATAGCCCCTGTTATTAAACGTAGACTTTTATTTTGAATTTTCTCCAGTTTATTTATTAAAACAGAATTTGTAGCATAGCAATAGTAACTGTATTCAAAATGGGAACGAACAATGGATTTGTACAGCATAAGTAAAACTTTTGGATCAGCTCCCCAATTGATTCTGGCAATGGAATTTAATATATTAAAAGCTCGTAAGGCTTTGTCTGCCAAGTCACAAACATGCCTCTGCCAAGATAGGTTCTTAGTAAAAATGACACCTAAAAATTTTACCTCATTGCTAATTGGAAGTACATTCCCATTATAAATTATGTTCGTAGACATTGATCTCGATCTGCTAAATACCACAACTTTAGATTTATCTAAATTAACTTTCAATTTTAATTGACTAAAATAGGTTTTTAGTTCTTTCAGAGAGTTATTTAACTTGTACTCTACTAACTTAATATTTGCACCAGTACAATACACTGCAAGGTCATCTGCATATTGTAAGCTATCTACACCAGTACCCAATATGCTACTTAATCTATGTATATACAAAATAAACAATAGTGGACTTAATATCCCTCCTTGACAGACACCCTTGTATGATAACTGAGGCCCATACAAACAATTTTTTCTTTTAACAAATACAGACCTACCACTTAAGAAATTAAAAATCCATGTTATCAATTTTACAGGTAACCCAAGTAAATGCAATTCATTAACAAGGACATTGTGGTCTACATTATTGAAAGCACCATCAATATCAAAAAAGATACTAATTAAAAACTTGTTACTAACAAACGCTCTATGTATATCCAAGTTCAAATGATTTAAACTTTCTGCAGCAGATCGACCTCTCCTAAATCCAAACTGATAAAAAGATACCAACTTTTTGGGCTCTAGGAAATATTCAAGCCGATGCTTTATTAACTGTTCAAATATTTTGGCTGCACAAGAAGTAAGAGCTATGGGCCTATATGAATCATGGTGATTAGAGTCTTTACCAGATTTCAGTATGGGGATAAGACAATCCATCTTCCAGGATTTAGGAATTACATTATTATTCCATAAACAATTAAATATGTTTAAAACTAGTTTCTGACTAAATGAATCGAGATTTTTGAACATTTTATAAGAGATGTTATCTAAACCAAAAGCAGTATCCTTACGAGAATATATAGCACCATGAAGTTCAGACACTGTAAATGATTTCACGAAAAAATTTTCAACATTAGAATCAGTGTTGTTGATAGCATGATCAAATGTTAGTAAATTAACAGGACTAGAGGTATATTTATCTAAGAATGATTGTATCCATCTATCAT
>MU158805.1:4233052-4290942 GCA_015888305.1 Antheraea pernyi | reverse complement strand
CAATGATGAGTTATAGTAAAATAAAAAGTATAAAAACCATGCTTTTGAATAAACACTTAGATGTACCAACTTACATTATTATTGGTCAAACTGTATAGGAGTTTAAAAATTTCTACATATACTTTACATATACTTTTATAAACAATAATTATTTAAAAAATTCATTATGTACCTTGAATAACATCTTCTTCCAATGAAGATTGAATATGAACAGTTGTATTTCCTTGAGCAAATTAGTAATTTATTATTGAAGTAGAAGAAGCATAATTGTGTTCACTTTGTACACAATATTTTGACTTTGATTCCAACGCACCTAAAAAATAAGATAGTCTTAATCATTCAATTAAATCTTAATCAGTTCTTATATTACACTAACTGTGCCTATCTGTTTACACAGGATTGTTAAATATGTTCCCAATATTATCTGTATGCTTAATAGCATACAAAACTGCGGATATATAGGGGATGTATAGTCCGCGTCAAATATTATGGCCGCCCTAAATATAGCTGCGTAGATCACAAATTTATGTAATAATGGGTATTTTATTATATGCCTATATAACATCGAGACAACTTAAGGATAAATAAATGCCAATTTAGATTCCTATAATACTACTTTTACTTTCTTTTGTATTCAAATCTTAATAATATTATGCGCAAGCTCATACGCACGGCTATATTCAGAACGGCCAAAAAGTTCGGCGCGGACTATACATGTGTTGAGCGTGCCTGCCTTTATTAAAAGAATTTTCTGGATGCTTAGAAATTAGATTTGCAAAGAAGCTCACCAATCAAATTTAGAGAAGGTGTAGTACCATATCCATATGCTTATATACCGACCGGCTGTTATTTCTTCACTTTTGAAATGGTAATTGCAAATCTTCTTGTGATTATAAATTTTCATAGCGATCATCCTATCCTAATAATATCCTAATAATAACTAATATATAAATAAATATAAATATCCTAATAATAACTACACCCGGGCCGTCTCCTCCGTCCGCTGGACCTGTGCACTAGGAAGATGGGCCCCCCGACCCATCTTCCCTAGGTCCAGCTACGGTTAACGCTATTGGCCTGCTTCATTCACAGCTGCACCGGTTTTTTTTTCGGTTTGACTACGCTATTGATCTAGCAAGGTCTTAACAGCTTCACCGGACTACACAGCTGCACTGGATTAAGGATTGCAGTATTACGTTCAACTATAGCATGCTCCTGAATGGAGTTGCCAGTTGTTGGACATTTTGCATTCGTCTATATTGTAGTCATGTAATTGTATAATATTTGGTACCAACAATATTTTCTTTCTTTCTTATTCTCTCTCTCTTTCTTTCTTTATTTATTACAATAACGATCTTACATTTGATTTTATGAGAATTTGGATACCGCGTCGAACGACGTAGTTTCGAATAACATTGCGTTAAGGATTTCTCTAAGCTAGCCTATTTCTTTTAAATGTGACATATCTATTTCCAAGAACACCAAGTAATATTCACAAGACATGTATAAAATAAGTTATAATAAACGCCAAAGCACTACGAATATATTTAAATGTAAAGAAAATGTTTTAAAGATGTCTTCAACGCGAAGAGAAATCTTAAAGGACTGGTTGCTGTACTATCTGAATATTTGACTACCAAACTACAAACCTTAATCTATTGAATTTGGACTTTATCCTAGATAGATAGAGTTAATCTTCGCCTGAGATATAGTATCATGAATATAATTTAAGACTGACTGAAATAATCTCAAAGCTAAGAACTCTTATATATTCGTCATTTACTATAAATTTTTAAGTATTTATTTAAGACTTTACTAATTTTATATGTAAAAAATTCGTACATGTAGTTCGTATAACCCTACTAATATTATAACCAAAAATGTTTATGAGAATGAAAGTATACTTGTTACTATTACTATTTGTTATATGTACTAAAAACTACTGAACAGCTTCTGATGAAATTTGATTGTAGTACATAAACTATCATTTTTAAAAAGATTGTTTAAATTGCTTAAAAATATTATTAGACATGACAAGTTTATTGTCAAAAGCCTCTAGAATTACATGAGTGTATGGTTTTATCTATATTTCTATACTTAATATTATAAAGCCGAAAAGTTTGTTTGCGCTAATCTCAGGAATTACTGGTCCGACTTGAAAAGTTCTTGAAGTGTCAGATAGCTCATTTATCGAGGAAGGCTATAGGCTATATATCACCACGCTAAGACCAATAGGAGCGGAACATCAAAGAAGAATATTTCAAAATCGGGTTTTTTAGAGCTTCCGCTAAGTGTTAGCGGTAGCCCAAAGAAGCTATTCCACGCAAATGAAGTCGCGTGTAGAAACTAATCATTTATAAAGATGCAAATTAAGACGAAGAATAATGCCAGCATCTAAGAAGATCGACTATTATGCCAAAGATTTCTTTCAGAGGAAAAGTGAAAACATTTGATGAATCGATTTATAAAATTAATTGTTTTCGGGGAAGAACGCTATTCCTAGTTCAGTGTTGCCATTATAATAAAAAGTAATAGTTAAAACTGAAATATTAGAATCGTAGCTTTATGGAAGTGATTATTTTGTTATCAATGTTATTATCATTTTATTATATGTAAAAAAAATCGTTGTGTATATAAATGTCAATATAATTTTAAAAACTTATGTGCATATATTGAGTCCGTATTTGTAGTTTGTCACTATTGCCACCTACACTTTTATATATGCACTAATTACTCGTCTAGCGATATATAACATAACTTTCACTCTAGGCAGATGACGCAACCATCTTTTCAGTTTTATACGATCCTCTATGTTTCCCCCCACTGATCGCGTGCCAACAGCGAAAAAAGTGCATCACATCAGTTAGATTGGGTTTACAGACAAAAGGGGCAATTTTTTTAAGCTTAGAAAATTTCCTCAGTTTCATTGAAAATAAAAAAAAATATCAATTTTTAAATTCTTATGCATACTTTTTGCATTTGGAACGCAATATTTATCTACTACCTTGAATTCCTTACGTGTATGCAAAGCTTGCAAGATGATCAGATGAGTAGTTAAGGCGTAAACGCATAACAAACAAACACTCACATCCGCATTTATAATATTAGTTAGGGTTAATAATTCATGTCAATAAGACGGTCATTGCACGAAAATTGTTGATTTTTTTTTTTTGTCTTCAACCTCCTATTAGATTATTACTGCCATTGTTAAAGTAGGGAATTATATTACAAATTTCTTGAGATTGTTTCAATGAACTAACAAAATGGCGGCCGTCTTGTTAGAACTTTCCAGGGAGTTTTTATGGTAATTCAGAATCCATGCTCCGCGGTATATATAAGATCCTGCCAAACACTCCATATTGAAATTATATATAAGTTATTAATATGTATAATATATCGTGGTAAGCCGTTAAACTTTTGTATTAATAAACAATATAACTATAAAACAGACTTTATTGATTAAAGATTATTTTCTACATTTTTTGTAATTCGGAGACCTATCTCTATCGCGTTTCTTCTTTTTCCCTTTCCTTTTCTTATCAATATCTCTTTTCCCTTGTGATAAACTTCGTCTCTTCTCTTTTTTCTTGTACGATTTGCTTGATTCAGAACTGCTACTGCGTTGTCTTCTTTCCTTCTTTCTATGCTTTTTATCGTGATCTGAAAGAGAACTTAACGAGTCACTACCACTATATTTCTTCTTTTCCTTTCTCCGCCTGTGACTTGATCTATCTTCACTACTAGATGAATTTCTTCTTTGTCTTTCTCTATCTCTATTTCTTCCATTTGAAGGTTTTTCATTATTTTGTCTTCGTTCCACTTTCCGATCATTTCTCTTATCCTCTTGGACTGCATCTGACGTTGATGAATTACCTTTGTCATGATTTTTAGACGGTTTTCGTGATTCCATTTCAGATTTCTTGTATTCATCAAATGTGTCGGCATCTAAAAATAAGTAAAATCAGATAAGTCAAAATAACAATTGTGTAGTTTTGAACTTACAATCTGTTGATATTTCTGCCAGTCAACACATTTATAATTTGGACTAAAATAATTTCCGTTTCGTGCTCTGTTGACATTTATATTTGCAGGATTACATATAAGAGTTGTGACTACAGGAAAATGATAACTACAGAGTGAGTCATCATGTACATGCCAATTACATCTTAAGGCTAACAAGGGTGAAACTATTGTAAGATCCAAGGCATTTGGCATCCACGTATGGGAGCCAACAGTTGTTGTAGAGCTATCATTTAACAAGCACAAATTGTTATCATTAATAACATCAAGAAGGATTGTACCTCGTGTATCTGTGGAAACACAACCCCACATAGTGTGATGTGCATTGAAATCACCTGCTATTATTAAAGGCTCTGGAATAGACTTTATGAAAGTATCAAGCTGTGTATAATTAAAATTTGTAGGAGATGCAGAAGTGGGACTATAAAAACTTACTATAGATAAAATTTCATCATTTATATATATTTGAACAGCTATATTTTGTAAAGAACTATCAGCATATGTATGTAGCTTTTTATAATTAATATAATTTCTTATTAATATTGCAACACCGTTATGTTTAGAACCAATGTCTAGTCGTTCTATTTTATATCCTTTAAAATTTACAACTTTAGATGATTGTAACCAAGTTTCAGAGATTAATGCTATATGTATATCATTTTCATATAAATATTGTAAAAAGACATGTTTATGACCTAACAAACTCTGAGCATTCCATTGAACTATATTAAACTTATCCATTATTAATTAGTTGAACTTTTTTTATTACTACTATTGAAATTATCCAATAAAATCGTTTTAATTGTCTCAGAAGTAACTGGGGTGTCTGATTTAGATTTTTGCGAATTAATTTTAAGAATTGTTGATATAATTAAACTAAGTATTCGATCTGATTGTAAAAATTGTTCTATATTGTGGTCAACTTTGGATTTAGACAGGTCAGGAAAGTTTTTGTCATTGAACAAATCTGCATATTTTTTTTGTTTATATTTATTATTGTTCTTTTCAATTTCTTCTTTACGTTTTGGGCACTCAGCAGAAATTGATATATGATTGCCAGTACAGTGTACACATTTTGCATCCTTAACCGTTTTTGTACATTCTTTGTAATGATGGTTATCTCCACAAATTGAACACTTTTGAGAATTTTTACAATATTTGCCAATGTGACCATAACGCAGGCACCGCAAGCATTGGCTAATTGGAGGTATGTATACACTTACCTCGAAGTACCAGCTGTTAATATCGACACTATCAGGAAGTGTAGGACAGGAAAAGGTAATGGCTACTGTCTGTGTAGGTAGAAGGATGGGATTACCATCATCATCCCGTCCACGACGCATCAGACGGCGCACAGAGACAACATCCTTAACACTGGAAATACCTGTGTAAATATTAGCATTAGACATATATGTGGGAACACCACGTATTACACCTGTAATTTCAGTGAGCGTGGCAGGTATTGTGGCTTTTAAGTCTAATTCTTTTTGAACTTTATTATTATTGAGCGCCATATTTGCTAAGCCAGGCCGCTCAAAGATTGCCGCAACTTTGTACCGATTTATGCGCTTAAAACGCTTGATTCCTTTATGCTGTCGCTTTAGGACTCCTCCTAGCGACATAAGATCTCGATCTCCTATAGGTTTTGAGGCATCATTACTTTCATAAATAACTAAATATTCGAAATTTCCGCCATCTTCTGGATATTGGCGGGAATAATTTTCAACTTTAAAAGGCTTATATCTGTCATTCGCGGAGTCATCATCAGACTCCGACCGAGATAAAGGAGGATCATCATCAGTTTTCCGTTTTTTTCGTTTCCCCGTCATATCGAACACAACTCATTTGCGTTAAAACACAATCACCAAAAGTAAAGGAAAAAAACACGTCCTGTTAGTTCAAAGGTTTCAAGCCCTTTTTTCCAAATCACTATGACAAATCAGCTCTATACCAAACTTTTCATTTATATAATGTACTCTGTGACTTTTTAGATTAATTTAATCATAATTTAATTTGGATTCTGTAGTATGTAGGGATGATCTATTTTTAACAATGTTGAATAAATTTGGCTTGAAAATATCGTACTTATGTTTTCGATAACATCGACATATAGATGTTATACAAATAAAATATCGAAATGTCAATATATACGTTAGGGTCATCTAGCGTTGAATGTACTAGCTAGGGACCAGGTAACTATCAAGCTCAACTCTTTTACAATAGATGGTACTGATCAACGTCATCGAAATAAGCCGTACGAATAGTTATTTCTTTGCATTTCCTAAAAAAAAAGAGAAAAGGACAGCTTCAGAACAGCTTTTTTCCAAAGTTGGCGAACTCCAGCAACGAAACAAGCAAAATGGAAAACACCTAACAAAGTTTTTTTTTTTACAGAGTGTGGCCAAAAAATACTGGAAATGTTAATTTTTTTCTTGTATTTAACTCCTATAACAATAAACACATTTAATAAATAGAATAGACACTAGATAGTTTTAAATGCTAACAAAAGCGTCGATGTTTTTGGATATCGACGTTAATTGTACATCGATGCTTTTAGATTATTTACACATCAATGTGAACAGCTATGTTTTTCTAATATCGATCATTCATTATTGGTAATGACATGATGATTATGAATTGCCAAATTTAGCATCGATTTAGGGTTGCATTTTGATATCTATTAATTCATATACTTATTTTTAAGAATAGAAAAGTTGATTGAAAGACTGATTGAAGAAAGATGATCAATATTAAACAACGAATTGACTCAGTGGATCTAACACTATAAAATTATGATTTATTTTTTTCTATTTAAATAAACATAAAGCCATAAAATAATATACAATTATTTTATCAACTCAAAATCGGAAATTGTAGAAATACAGATTTTTTAATTTCTCTAGTTTAGTTTTGTACCTTTAAATCTATATTTTTTAAATTAGGAAAATGTTGATTTCAAAACACAGAAATTACTTGCAGATTGAAAATATATTAACAAGTGACATATAATATCCTGTAACTGAGACAAATGCAGTCCATCATATATTTGATTCATTAATAATCTGTATATAACTATATTACTCAGAGTGCCAATAAATATAACCTAACTAATGTTAATAATTTCAATATACAAATTACGAAATTAAAATCTTGTAAGTCACATTATAATTAATGTAAAAACTCAAAAGAGAAGATAGTTATTTCATTGTTTTTAGTTTTTACTTCTATCGGTACTTACGAATGCCTCGACTTTTTTAAGTTAAACTTTTTTTTATTATGATTAATATGATCAAAATTCTATGATCAATACATTACGCAAAAGAAATAGGTTTTACGTTATTTTATTTTTATTTACTAGTTCTCTTATTTATAATATTAGATAGGTTTGCCAACATTGTCCGTAATTTATTTGAGTTTTATAGCGACGTAATCTTAGGAACTACTAAACTGATTTTGAAAAAATTCTTTTACCAATATAAAGCCACGTTATTTATGAGTGTCATAGGCTACATATCATCACGCTAAGGGCAATAGGAGCGGAGCAACATTGAAAAATGTTTTAAAATCGGGGTATTTTTTCCTTTTGAGAGCTTCCGCTGCGTCTTAGCTCAAAATAACTATTCCACGCGTGCGAAGTCGCGGGCAGAAGCTACTAACTAATTATATTATTTATATTATAAAGAGGTAAAGATTGTGAGGTTATAGGGGGTAATATCTGGGGAGTCGGAGAAAAATGGTCGAACGAAAACGTTTCTTATGAACGCTGCCTTAATTATGAGATATATATGATTGGGTTCTAGAGAAAAGTTGTAGCTTGATAATGCCTATTACCGCCCAACGAAGTGAGCACGGGTCGGCTAGTATATGATAAAATCAAAAATTTACTTTGCAATCAAGACTTTTAATAATGGACTTGTATGTCCAGGAAAAATATATATCCCTCTGTATGACATCGAATATGTCGTTCATTTTCAGGGCCAGAGATATTATAAATGGCCAGCACGCTACACATTCTTTATATAATGTAATGTCCCCAAAACCTTAGATAAATTGAGTTTAGTAAAAAATCGATTTGTTTTAAAACTAGAAACAGTCATAACCATTTCTCCGTAAGAAATTGTAGCATCTACGAAATACTATTTCATAAAGTTTATACCTAACTAGCATATTTTGATATATTATGTTAATAGAAAGTAAATTGTATTAAAGATTTGACATTAATAATTTTTATGTTTTGTTTCATAATACTCATATAGTTTTTGCAATATGACAATAACAATTTGTTATCAGAGACATATAACATTTAATAGATATAAGATAACTGATGTATCGATTTGCATATTCATTGTCTATGCTTTATGATGACTATTATTTCAGTCTAGCAATAATTCATAGGGTTAAAAAAAGTAAGTAGGGCAATCCAAAATCCGCCATTTTTTCTTAGTGAAGGGAGAATTTATAAATTGTCAGGCTGGAGGACGAAGAGTATTTTGTAAAAAGTGTGTCATTATATTTAATTTCTCGTAGCAAAAACTATTATTTGAAAAAATCCTAGTATAATAGTGTGGTTTTATTTATTACTAACGTTTGTATGTAGTGCTATTTCCCCATCATAAAATTTGCTCATTGGTGTGTGGCTTTAGCTAATTCGATGGCTATGATATCGAAATTGTAATCTATCGTGTCGCTTGAGGTTCGCCAAACGGGATAGTGAATCGAGGAAGCGAGGCGACACCTTTAGAAATGAGCAGGCCTCAAGGCGGACGCATTCAAGTCCCGGATGACCTTAGAGAGATCTTATTGGAATTCACCATAAGTTATCTGCTGGAACAACCCGGGGATGTGATTAACTATGCAGTTGAGTTCTTCACAAGGTTACAGAACAACAGGACCACGACCATCGTGCGCGGTCCTACTGCCGGCACACCCGATGAGTCCATTATATCAGACGAGGAAGGTATATATTTATTCACACATGTCTTACCTATCGTTATGGTTTCGTACTGAACACATTGAGGTGGGTTTAATATCTGCCTTACTATGAAAAGTTAAAGTAACAATAATCATCTTTTTTCTCAAGTCCAATTTTATAAGTTAGTCATTGCTAGCTTAGCTTGCGGCTGCTTAATACTCCATTCTAATATCGATTTGCAGTAGTAATTAAAAGATTTTTGCTATATCATTGATTTATACAATTTAAAAAAAAACATACATTTTTCATTAAATATTACACTGCCTTTAGTAAGAGCAGTATTTTATTAATTGGATGTAGTTTGCTGTATTTCTACTTTTTACTTAGCTCATATATTCCAAGTAGAGCATAGTATGATCCCATATATATTATTCGTCGAATTAGACTAAGAAAATAGACATATTAAAATTTTATTATAATTTCTTAAAAGGAAAACCAAATTAATGTTGTTAAATATAAATGTTATTTGAATAGGTTCAGAGAGTGCAATAATGATCTATTTATAAAGTATATATGTCTTCATTATTTACTCTATATAAAATGACCTGATTTATCTCTACCAAATGTCTCTCACATAACAGGGAATGTGGTGAAACTAAACGATTTATATTTAGACTTCATTGAAATTAGTATGAAGGTGTATTTTTATTTACTACTGATGATTTACAATTAGATTTCCTTTTTTATTTCACTCCATCAAAAGATGAATAATATTAATCATATAATCATAAAATTTTTGATTAATATTATTCAATTTATTATTTTGTATCTTACTGGAAAGTGATAGATTGTTTCTGTGTTATGTTATATAAGTATACTTATTTAAAAATAATAATGTTGGCGTAAAATATTTAAAAATACCCTTCTACAACTTCTGATGGCATTCAATAGTAATCATTTATTTGTTGGCACACAGCCATTACAGTTCCAATGATATAACATGATTTTCATTTTAAATAATAATTTTAAGGAATAGCTCACTGGTGCCAAGTGAATATGTTTAAATTAATGTGATTTGTATTGAGGTTGCAGAATACCAAATTATACATCAAGTATTTTGAGATCATAAATGCTCATAAGAGTTAGTGCTCTTATTTTAAGCATAGTCATAATGTAGTTATTTGAAGCTATTTGTGAGCTTAACTTAAGAATGACACACACTAGTTAAAGTTTAGTAACCTTGTACCAATGTTGTATTTTTTAAAATAAATTCAACAAAATGGGATTTTGCCGAGGCTAATGTAGACATGAGTTTAAAAAAACCGAAATCCTCTTATTTAATTTCATGTACTCGGTTATTTAAAAAAAATCAAATACTTAATATTTTATCATTATTCAAAAATCATTAGCACCATAGCTTACTGAGTTTTATATATGATGTTAAAACTCCTAACACATCACTTTTTTTATATATACTAGCAGGCCCGGCGGACGTTGTCCCGCCCTGATTATGAAAAAATCCTTGACAAATTATATACTAAAATGTTCCTTGTCTATCACTCGATCCACTGGTGAAAACCGCATGACAATCCCTTTGGTAGTTTTTGAGTTTATAGTGAACAGACAGACAGACAGACGCGGTAGGGGACTTTGTTTTATACTATCTAATGATATCTACAGAAACTACTTATACTTCTATGTACATTTAGTTGATATATAAATGTATTCTAGTTTGTTTCATGGAAATTGTAAGTAAATGCCTTAGGTTTGAGTTATTTGGATTAAGTTTTCACACAAGTGAATAACTTATTTTTTGGTTAGGTAAGAATAAATAAACTTGCATGTTTACTACAAATATTTGAGCATTTATACTTCTTGTTTTATTACAGCAGTGTATAGTTATAATAGTATTTGTTGTAACAGTTTCTTGAGTCTCAAGTTATTTGGCATCATGGAATATATATTACTCGCTCAGGCACATATCCAACCAAACTTTTGGTTCGGGGGTGGGACAAACATTGAAACAACTATGTGAACTCTGTAAAAAATTACTGTAATCACTGCACTGCGGACTGGAATGCTGTAAACACTGTACTAAGTGGTTTTGTTTGAGCGACCTCTACTTTTGTTTTATGTAACTTCAGTTTTGGGGGGGGGGGGGAATAAATCCCAATTATAACCCCCCCTGTATACGTGCCTGTACTCAGTGATGAAATATGATAGTTAATTGAAGAGTAAAAATGAATATATTTGAGAATTGTTATTATAAACAACACCATTATTATATGTGAATGTAGGCCTCAAGGCGGACGCATTCAAGTCCCGGATGACCTTAGAGAGATCTTATTGGAATTCACCATAAGTTATCTGCTGGAACAACCCGGGGATGTGATTAACTATGCAGTTGAGTTCTTCACAAGGTTACAGAACAACAGGACCACGACCATCGTGCGCGGTCCTACTGCCGGCACACCCGATGAGTCCATTATATCAGACGAGGAAGGTATATATTTATTCACACATGTCTTACCTATCGTTATGGTTTCGTACTGAACACATTGAGGTGGGTTTAATATCTGCCTTACTATGAAAAGTTAAAGTAACAATAATCATCTTTTTTCTCAAGTCCAATTTTATAAGTTAGTCATTGCTAGCTTAGCTTGCGGCTGCTTAATACTCCATTCTAATATCGATTTGCAGTAGTAATTAAAAGATTTTTGCTATATCATTGATTTATACAATTTAAAAAAAAACATACATTTTTCATTAAATATTACACTGCCTTTAGTAAGAGCAGTATTTTATTAATTGGATGTAGTTTGCTGTATTTCTACTTTTTACTTAGCTCATATATTCCAAGTAGAGCATAGTATGATCCCATATATATTATTCGTCGAATTAGACTAAGAAAATAGACATATTAAAATTTTATTATAATTTCTTAAAAGGAAAACCAAATTAATGTTGTTAAATATAAATGTTATTTGAATAGGTTCAGAGAGTGCAATAATGATCTATTTATAAAGTATATATGTCTTCATTATTTACTCTATATAAAATGACCTGATTTATCTCTACCAAATGTCTCTCACATAACAGGGAATGTGGTGAAACTAAACGATTTATATTTAGACTTCATTGAAATTAGTATGAAGGTGTATTTTTATTTACTACTGATGATTTACAATTAGATTTCCTTTTTTATTTCACTCCATCAAAAGATGAATAATATTAATCATATAATCATAAAATTTTTGATTAATATTATTCAATTTATTATTTTGTATCTTACTGGAAAGTGATAGATTGTTTCTGTGTTATGTTATATAAGTATACTTATTTAAAAATAATAATGTTGGCGTAAAATATTTAAAAATACCCTTCTACAACTTCTGATGGCATTCAATAGTAATCATTTATTTGTTGGCACACAGCCATTACAGTTCCAATGATATAACATGATTTTCATTTTAAATAATAATTTTAAGGAATAGCTCACTGGTGCCAAGTGAATATGTTTAAATTAATGTGATTTGTATTGAGGTTGCAGAATACCAAATTATACATCAAGTATTTTGAGATCATAAATGCTCATAAGAGTTAGTGCTCTTATTTTAAGCATAGTCATAATGTAGTTATTTGAAGCTATTTGTGAGCTTAACTTAAGAATGACACACACTAGTTAAAGTTTAGTAACCTTGTACCAATGTTGTATTTTTTAAAATAAATTCAACAAAATGGGATTTTGCCGAGGCTAATGTAGACATGAGTTTAAAAAAACCGAAATCCTCTTATTTAATTTCATGTACTCGGTTATTTAAAAAAAATCAAATACTTAATATTTTATCATTATTCAAAAATCATTAGCACCATAGCTTACTGAGTTTTATATATGATGTTAAAACTCCTAACACATCACTTTTTTTATATATACTAGCAGGCCCGGCGGACGTTGTCCCGCCCTGATTATGAAAAAATCCTTGACAAATTATATACTAAAATGTTCCTTGTCTATCACTCGATCCACTGGTGAAAACCGCATGACAATCCCTTTGGTAGTTTTTGAGTTTATAGTGAACAGACAGACAGACAGACGCGGTAGGGGACTTTGTTTTATACTATCTAATGATATCTACAGAAACTACTTATACTTCTATGTACATTTAGTTGATATATAAATGTATTCTAGTTTGTTTCATGGAAATTGTAAGTAAATGCCTTAGGTTTGAGTTATTTGGATTAAGTTTTCACACAAGTGAATAACTTATTTTTTGGTTAGGTAAGAATAAATAAACTTGCATGTTTACTACAAATATTTGAGCATTTATACTTCTTGTTTTATTACAGCAGTGTATAGTTATAATAGTATTTGTTGTAACAGTTTCTTGAGTCTCAAGTTATTTGGCATCATGGAATATATATTACTCGCTCAGGCACATATCCAACCAAACTTTTGGTTCGGGGGTGGGACAAACATTGAAACAACTATGTGAACTCTGTAAAAAATTACTGTAATCACTGCACTGCGGACTGGAATGCTGTAAACACTGTACTAAGTGGTTTTGTTTGAGCGACCTCTACTTTTGTTTTATGTAACTTCAGTTTTGGGGGGGGGGGGGGAATAAATCCCAATTATAACCCCCCCTGTATACGTGCCTGTACTCAGTGATGAAATATGATAGTTAATTGAAGAGTAAAAATGAATATATTTGAGAATTGTTATTATAAACAACACCATTATTATATGTGAATGTAAAATTGCAAGTGCATCTGAAAACATTTTTATTAGATTTACCACTAACCGCTTGTAAGAATTTCAACAAACTAATGTGAGTTTTATACAAAAACGTGTTTGCCGAGATAGAAATTTACAATGTTTACTATATACATGCTGATCTATTTGTGTTTGTTTTTGAACGCTTTGAAGTTGTGTGATGATGAGATTGGCTTATTTTTTCACGTCGGCGGCTGTGTTTAGCTACTTGAACCGAACCAGATGTTGGCGTTTTTACGCGTGCGTTACTTATTTTAGCTGGGCCTATGTAATGACAGGTAACACACTATATATCATACAATCCAGTGTGCTAACCGAGCCTTGAGTTGTATTTGCGTAAGAAATGTCCTCTTTCATTGTTATCTGTGTACATATCGAGAAAGGAGATCGTTTAAAAAAAATGTAGCTATGGATTTGAGGAAGCAAAGCAATTATTTTTATTTATTTATTTAAACACCGCGTTGTAAAAACAGTGGTTGTGGTATCATACATCACAAGTATACTTCGGTAAATTGTTACTTAAAGTACCGTATCTTATATATAGATTACGCTTGTAATAAAATTACATAACAATAGATTCTACGTAATGAGGTTGAATTTATTTACGACTATCTGTGCCCGCGACTTCGCTAGGAACTTAATACAAAGAACAGCCTCGTTTACTGTGTCTTACATATTACTAGTATTGTCCCGCCCTCATTATAAAACAATCCTTGACAAATTATATACCCAAATGTTCCTCATGACTCACTTTATGCACTGGTGAATATGAAATGAAGATACGTTCAGTAGTTTTTGAGTTCATCGCGAACAAACAGACAGACGCGGTAGAGGACTTTGTTTTATACTATGTAATGATTTGTACATTATATAATATAATATTCTGTTTTTGCAAGAGATAGAATTGCATTTACTTACCTACTCTTTTCTTATACTTATCTCTTTTTTTTTTTTCGAACTTACTACGCTATTGACCAAGCAAGGTCTTAACAGCTTCACCGGACTACGACTCATATTTATCTCGAGCCGTCATTCAAGTTGCAATAACTTTTAATTATTGTTTATTTTATTTGTTGTATTTTATTAGTTTATTTGTTTAAGTTATTGTTGATCGAAGCTTTTAATGGAGTGGACCGATTATGTTGAAGCAAAGACTCAATGTTACTAAAGAATATGCTTTACAATTTTCTCGTTGATGTGTTATCGTTAACGCAGTACTATAGCAGTGATTCGTGTTCATGTAAACAGACAGACAGACATTTTAAAAAATGATTGAAATTTATTTTATTACTTTTTTTTTAACAAAAATCACAAATGTACAGACACTTTAGATTTACCTTTTTATTGTATGTATAGATTTATCGAAGTCATTTATGAATTAATTTGTCATATAAGTTGACAACTAAAATTGACGATATTCTGATTTGTCTGACGGTGCACAATCTTATCTATACGATCTAAAATAGTGACGTAGATAATGCAGGTAGTTCATGAAAAGTTATAACAGTAGGTACCCACTTAACAATAATTGAGGCATATAGAATCAAAGACAGCTAAGTGCCACAAGTTCTAAAAATGAACTGAGTATGGAGCCATCTAGTCTTATTGATTGCAAAGCACCATTTAATTCCTACAAGAAATAAAATACAGCCTTTTAATTTTCGTTTTTGAATATAAGTAAAACTCCAACTCTGAGAATAGATAAACATTTTTTTCCGTTTCCTGCAAATTTGGCACTTAGCTGTTTTTGATTTTATATGCCTCAATTATAAGGGCCGTCATGCTACTAAAGTCTGATGAGCGAACTAAAAATCCCGAATATCTTATTGAAACGATTTTATAACTTAATTTATTGAGGATGCAATTTGTTACGCATAGTATTACTACTGTACTGGAATAATAATTAAATACATTGACACAGTTAATACTTTCACTTGCAGCAACACCTAAGCATACATACAAGCGTAAATATGTTAACATGAATTCGTATATTATAATAAAAATATGTGTGTGTGTGTGTGTGTTGTCCACAATCAACCTTACAGCCCGAGACGTCTATACATATAATAACGACCGCCGGAGGAGGTATCTCTCGGCGGTCGCCGTTATTTTTGGATTGTACTGTGCTTACCATCAGGCACAGTGCTGTCACTTTGCCGTGCTACAATAAAAAAATGAGAATGTAAATCTCTAAAGTGTCTGAAAATCTCGATTTTCATGAAAAAAAATTTTGCAGGTGTGTCTAGGAATCTATACATAGAATAAGAATGTAAATCTAAAGTGTCTGTACTTTTCAGATTTTAAGGAAAAAAAATTTTTGCCGGTGTCTGGGAATAAGTAATAAATACATTACAATTATCTTTAGAATTATCTTTTCTCTATATGTTTTGTATGAACACGCATCACTGCTAAAGTACTGGGATCACAGCAAAAAAATCATAAAGCATATCTTCGAGAATAACTTAATCTTTATTTCATTACAACCGTTTCACTCTTAAGTTATTATAATTGTGACGACGACGCGGCGTAAGTACGAGAAAAAAGTATATTACTAAATGGACTTAATACATTCAGATGACTTTATTAATCATTGTTTTTAAATAAGGCTCCATGCGGACGAAGTCGCGGGCACAGCTATTATTTAATAAAAGCACTCGACAAAGATTGGCCTAGTTTGTAAACCAGTTTACGATTAAGTAAATAGACATATCAATAAATCAATGTCATGCTTAATGTGAACATGTGAAAATAATCTAAACCAAGAGTCGGCAACTGTACCGTAACCGGACTTCGTAAGGTTGAAAATTGAACTAATATAAAAGATTTACATAAATCTCATTGAATTTTGAAACTAAATAATTATATCTATAGTTGCATATCATTAAAATTAAAAAAAAACACCTAAAATCGTGGCCCATTTCAACTCGTGATCGAAAAAGTGTTAAAAGTGTCAGAAACCTGACTAGAATTGACACTCCGAACCCAACTCCAGATAGAACAAACGTGTATTAGGATTTTTTTAATGAAGCGGGAATAAATAGCTCGAGGCTACTTATATATACATTTTATATAGATGTATATTTATGTATGTATGTATGTTTATACGTAAAACGAATTTTATGAATAAACGAAGATCTCGGATGCCGTTTTATTTCTTGACACTGATACACGCGTCATATATAAAATTTTTTGCTTACGTGATGTGCGTCACATATTGCTACACGATTTTAGATCCCTCTAAATCCACGTTTATACATGATCGATCACAGTTTGCCTAATTATAAATATTACACAATATAAGTAAGATTTAGGTCAATAGCAATCGTTTGAAAAAGTAAAGAGTTCTTAATTGAAAACTGCAAAACTCTCGTGACTGAACCTCGTCCCATGGTCAATTCACTCGTTTTGTCCTCAGCCTAAGGAATTGGTTCTTATAGTCCAGACTAAATAAATCTGACTTATTAATCTATGGTCCGTAACGAAAGACTGGAGTTTTATTAGATATATGCCATCATCATAAACATTGGCATTTACATGTTTATGAGAGACTAGCCGACCCGTGCCCACTTAGTTGGGCGGTAATACGTAAGCGTGGAATGGTTATTTTGCGCTAAAACTCAGCGGAAGCTCTGAAAAGAAAAAAAATACCCCGATTTTGCAACATTCTTCATTGCTGCTCCGCTCCTATAAGTCTTAGCGTGATGATATATAGCCTATAACCTTCCCTGATAAATGAGCTATATAACATTGAAAGAATTTTCCAAATCGGACCAGTAGTTCCTGAGATTACCCCTTACAACGTCACAAACTCATAAACTCTACCTCTTTATAATATTAGTATAGATGATTCAAACAATACCCCTAAGATATTCCTACTCGTGACTGTATAGTTTTATTTGATAGCGACAGCGCCTGGTTTTGTCGTCAAAAATGCAAGTGACATTCACAATCTTAACCTGAATTTTGATTTTTTTTATACTAGAAGTGCCAGTGGCACGCTTCAACAACCGACGCAAGTCGGTATTCGCGGAGACGTATGATCCCGAGGAAGATGACTCGGACGAAGGAGCGCCCGCTGTGTTCCCCAAGTCGGACGCGCAACGGTCCCGACTTGCTGAAGCGGTTCGGGGCATACTCTTGTTCCGTTCGCTTGATGCTCAGCAGATGCAGCAGGTTTGACCTATATTGCTTACTTTAAAATATTTAACATGTCCGTGGTCACTATTACGATTGAAACATAAATAGAATTATCGATTTTTTAGTTGCCAATTTGTCTTGAAGCAGTTTAAGCTATTATGAAATTGAATTACAGATTGTAGCGACGATCTCCAGGTTTCTTCGAAGAAAATAGCAATAGATTTTCAGAACTTATAAATTTCGTATTTTACGAGTCAAATTGTTCAAAATATACAAAATACACCAAAAATTTATACAATTAAAATATAAAACAAAAGTATAAATGTGAGTTTCGTTTGTCCTGAACAAGATAATAGTTAAAGAAGCCCACGCATTTAGCCACCACACCGCTTATAATTATTGTTATAAGATACTGCTTACTACATAATATGAGAGTATTATCTGGAATCAAATCCACAAACCTTGTATTAATTTGAGAAACCTAGATGATACAGGCGATTCATGTTATATACATATGACTAATGAATACACAATAAAACAAAATTCAAGATCTTTTACTATGTTACAAATTGGAGTGAATAAGAAATAACGTTTATTATGAACTAGCGACCCGCCCCAGCTTCGCAAGGGTGCAATGTAGATATCATTTTAATGAAATAGTGTTAAGGGCAATTTTGATCGACATGACATGTACAATGTATATAACGTATTTAATTGGATAAGGAATAATTCTGTATTGTATAAAATAGCTTGGTAAATAACACATAATTATATCTGTTAAAAGATAAAAACGGTTACTGTGGGTTATCCTTTAGAGGTAAATATATACCATCGCTGACTTTTTTTGATCTATCGCATAAGGTTTAGCCAGCGTTTGCGATTTAAGCCCACAAAAATATGTTTGTTACGACCACACATTACAAATCTTTGAATTTTTTGGCTTTTCTGTACTGTAATATTTATGTAATACACATTTAAATCTTCCTCTTACATCACTCTATTGCTGAAAACTGTATTAAAATCCGTTGAATAGTTTAAAAGATCTAAGGGAATAGACAGCGGAAACGACTTCATTTTATACTATGTAAAGATATAACGTATGTAAAATTATATTTTTGTCTGTTATTTCGTATTTTAATAGAACTGAAGGTTTTCCTGTTTAATAATAATTGTACATTCGAATATCGTGAACTCTTATTAACGATGCGATTGGTAATTATGTTCATTTTATTCAAATTTATCTAAATGTTATAATATTATTTACCTAGGTGTTAGACGCTATGTTCGAGAAACGGTCAGAGCCGGGCGAGTACGTCATTAGGCAAGGAGATGACGGGGACAACTTTTACGTTATCGAGAACGGCATCTTCGATGTGCTGGTCACTGGGGATGATCGCGTTGAGAAGGTAATAATAATAATAATTCACTATAATAAATACTGTAACTATGTCTTTACCTTTTAACAATACAAAACTTGAATCAATCAGAATGTAATTTGAATCCTGGGACTTGGAGAACGAATCAAACAAATTATTTACAAGTTATTATACTATTGCTGAAAAGTAATAATGAAGTATTATGACGAAAGAAGTTATAAGAACTATCTTGACGTATATAAATTTATTTACTGGATCTCGGAAATGGCTCTAACGATTTGGATAAAATTTTGTATTTAAAGAAAGTTTTGAGTTTTAAGTTTATATATATAGGTGTCTTCTCCGAAAAAAACGAATTCACACAAAAAAAAATCTTTTTGACAACTAGTTACTAGAACATTGTATATAGCGACATGTAGTAATTTGTGTAGTACTGGCAGTTGTTGCCAATGGATGACAATTATATTATAACTAAAAAACTGTAAATACGTCATTTTTTTATTTTTTTTTCGAACTGACTTCGCTATTTACCAAGCAAGTTCTTAACCCGACTGTAGATACGTCATAAACGCTTCGACAGCGCCTTGTTAAAAGTTGGCTAGTAGGTATTCTTATTTTTGACGACTGCCCGTCAATCCGCCCGTATCTAAACATCATCTAAATATTTCTTTTTCACCACCGACATTGATAATATGCCATCTTACTTCTACATTTTATCTGAGACAGTGTGGCGTTACAATATTACTTCACGTATGTGTGCGTTATCGTGCCATTTGTTTTGTCAAAATATCATGTAGGTAACGCATCTTCAGTTATAATATCATTGGTGGATGATAATGAATTGATACCTCAAATTATTTGAGATGGATTACGTTATCTCAATATGTTCGGCTTTCATTCAATTAATCTGTTAATTAAAATACTCGGACAACGAGGCACTGAAACAAAGAACATGCAAAGTCAGTGCTGTGTTAGACTAATATCTTCTCATTGGAATCATGAGTTTTTTTATGTAATAAGTGGCAAACGAACAAATGGGTCACCTGCTGTTAAGTGATCACCACCGTCCATGGACACTAACAACACCAGAGGAGTCGCGAGTGCGTTGCCACCCTTTGGTGGAAGGGATTAGGGGAGGGAGAGGAGGAGAGGGGATGGGAGGTGGGCCTCCGGCGCTCTCACTGACCGAACGAAACGCAACAATGCAAGCACTGTTACTTCACGTCGGTTTTCTATGAGAGGGTGGTAGTCCCCCGGACGAGCCGACCCAGTGAAACCAGTAATAGTTTCAACGTGGCCCTACCACCATGAGTATATTACAATAAACAAAATATACACGATACTTAATTATATTGATAGAAGTGTGTCGCAGGCAATAGCGTCCATCTCAAGGCTAAATATCAGAAATGTTTCAATTTGAAAGGAGGATCGAGTACCACAAAAGTCGCAAGCAAAATTAAATTAAATCATAGAACAACTTACTATAATACAGGTGGATACATATATCTCAAATTTACAACAAGAAAAAAAAGCACAGTTTTATTATTCACTAGCTGATCCGTGCAACTTCGTCTGCATCGAATCGGTTATATTATTATTTACGACATCACATTAGAAACCACAAAAATAACAGTATTTCTCCACTATTTAATGGATGTTATTATACATATAAACCTTCCTCTTCAATCACTCTATTAAAAAAAACCGCATCAAAATCCGTTGCGTAGTTTTAAAGATTTAAGCATACATAGGGTTATAGGGACAGAGGAAGCGACTTTGTTTTATACTATGTAGTGATATATGATTGACTAGATGTGCCAGCGATTCCGTCCGCGTGAACCTCATGTAAAGAAACAGTGATTGATAAAGTCATCTGAATGTATTAAGTCCATTTACTTGTCTACTTATCTCTCGTACTTAAGTCGCGTCGTCATTAAAATTACAGTAACTTTTGATAGAGTACACCGATTTTAATGAAAGTAAGACTGAATGTTACTCGAGGATATTCTTTATGATTTCCTTGGTTTTATCGTGAACGTGATGAGTGATGCGTGTTCAAACATACAGTCAAACAGACAGACATTTCTAACTATTATTGACATGTATTTTATTACTTATACCAAGACATGCAACAAATTTTTTCACAAAAAAATTAAAAAGTACAGACAACTTATTTTTACCTTCTTATTATATGAATAGATACACTCAAATCTTATTTTTAACACGCTTTTATTAGCTTCACCTGTATGTATGTATGTTTGTTACCGACCCCTTTGAGCTCGATTTTGTCCTACTTTGAACGATCATATTTAATTCAAACTTTGCACACCTGTCAAACGTCGATGACATTGCAATAATGCGAAAAAAAAAATTAACTAAAAAATGAAACATGCGTCACTGTTAATATCAGTAATTTTATCATTTTTTTGTCACTTTTAACAAAAATATACATTTATTTCTAATTTACACTATTCTTAATCCAAAATTAAATTTTATTCTCTGTTTTTTAGTTGGATTTTTTTTTAGTTCTTTAAAACTATTATTTTTTTCATTATATCGAAATGTGGAGAACTTTCAAGATATCTCCGATTACAACTTCTATACTAAACTGTATATTATACTTTCCTACTATTCTAATCGATAATTGCTTATAGATACGCACATTATCCTGTAGCTACCGAGTATGTCATCCTCTTTAGTTCTTTAAAACTATTATTTTTTTCATTATATCGAAAGGTGGAGAACTTTCAAGATATCTCCGATTACAACTTCTATACTAAACTGTATATTATACTTTCCTACTATTCTAATCGATAATTGCTTATAGATACGCACATTATCCTGTAGCTACCGAGTATGTCATCCTCTTTGGCATGCTGGCTGAACCTTTTGTACATATTGTAAATAGAATGTCGTTCAAACAATTGAACAAATAAATGAATGATCGCGTCTCTATAAATACCCTATATGGTCATATTAATAAACAGTCTATTTCACGCAATCCGAGTATTATAATTACGATGTCCGTTTCAGTCTAGAATCTTATAGTAGTGAGCCCGAAGCTCCTACAATCCCATAATTCATGGGTCTTGCAATAACTTTCTTCACAATATCTGATCATTAGATCAGATTATATAACCATAATTGTATGGAAAAAACAGAACTGGTAGATAATTTAGAGTAATACTTATTTCTGATAATCATAATTTCTATAAGATTCATGTGTATTTTCGGGAAATAAATCTTTATCTGTTAAAAACACTGAAGTATTTAAGATGTTGATACATTTTATATCAATCGTAATTAGGTCATCAAGCATAGATACAATTGTAAGAGCTCATTAGCTAAAAGTATACCGTCGTACGATATTAAAGTCCTACAAATATAAACAAAAAATATAACTGAAAATTGGCATACAATACATAACTATCTATACATATCTATCTATACATAACAATACATAACTATCCATATAAACAGCTATCATAGTCGAAAACATAATTAATATAATTATCAATTGTTATTCTAAAAACGTCATAGAGGTAACAATTTTTATTTTTTGCTAAAATAACGTCATCAGATCTGTGAAACATGTTATAATGTAGTCATGTTTAAAATTATCTGGCTGAGTAAGGAACGTTCTTACAAATATTATTTTTGACGTGAATAATTATAGATAAATCTTAAAGATTTTTTGTTAGCCAGACATATAACATTTTATTGAACTGTGAGGAATATAAAGCCTCTATGACCTTACGGTCTGATAATTATTATGGCACGTTTTATAGCGTCCATTGCTTAAACATTTACTACCTCAGTATGTGTGTGTTTAAAATTAAATAATCACAATTACATTCCCCATATTTTTATGTTGTTAACGACATTGATATACAAAAACCCAAGATCTTAACATCTCACAGCCGGCACAGAAAAATGAGTGCATAATTTTGGATTATGCAGTCATTTCAAAAAGCCTCTCGTCGCCGGTTTCCTTGTTAAAACAACTTCGTTAAAAAATCGTTCGTGGTAAGGTTGAATTTGCAAAATCATAAGTTTATCGCATAACTGCTTCGATCAACAATAACTAGATAAAGGGTCACGTACAAAATTGAAGCTAAAAGCTGTCCGCGTAAATATATACTTATGTGTAGCTTTTTGTTTACTATGAAAGGGAGAAAAAAGTTTTAAAACAGTTTTAAGTTCAACCTAATTACAACCATAACACCTATTAATAAAGTCACAAATGTTCAAAATATTATCTAATACTTACGATAAAACGAGCAAAGCAATAAATTACTCCCCTCACAAATGAAAAGACAATATGCAAAACAATTAGTGTGAATTCAACCTTAACATGTAATGAATAAAGTACATATTCCCGTTATTGTGCGTGTTTGTGCGTGGCGGGGCCAAACATTTGTATCACAGGTTTGAAATCGGTAATTTTGTTCAAAATTTGATATTATTTGTTAGTTTAAAGCTTAAAATATAACTTATTCAACATTTATTTAGCGAAAGTAAGATACCCGGCCGTTAAATTGCTTTTTCGGGTATTATTTTTGCATCTTTTGAATACACTGCGGCATGTGAAACGGGCTTACATTGGCTGTGTTTCAAACAAACTAAACAAAATAAGGGCACACAGTTTTCTCGCCGACCCTTTATCTAGTTATTGTTGATCGAAGCATAACTGTGACCACGTATGTATATTGGGGAGTTCTTGCGGGATGGTTTTGAGCGCTGCTTTTATTCGAGACTGTGTGTCTTGGTTTTTTGTATGTCAATGTTTTTTTAGAATATTTTCCATACCAGTGATAGGTCTCTAATTCAAATTTTCTTACATTTCTAAACAGTGCATAGATCTTCATGAGCTGAAAGAGCTACTCTGTCTCCGGTTATAATAATTCATACAAGTTTCCTTCAATGAATAATAATGATAATTTTATTTATTTCATAATAAAATATAGTATATCATCATACATCATGCGGTTTATCCTACTTTATATAACATATTGTAGAGAGTGTGCATTTCTAACGCCTAGTATTTTTCCCGTTATATATTAAAAGTGACTTTATTGTGGATTAATATTAATTTATCCTCAATTTACAATAACATATAATAAAAAATTCATAAACGCGTAGAAAACTTACACAATACAGTAATATAAATAGCCTGTCTATCCTGATAAAGTCATGATTCATTAGCACTCGTCACCTTTTAAACAGTTGCTTCTGGAAATTAACACTTACATAAATATTTATCTTTTGTACATTCCACGTAAACATATTATTTTAATTTAATCAGTTATTTAATTCATTCATGGAACTCTTGTAATTGTTATTCTCAACTATTTTAGCATTATGAACGTGGATTCTTTTATATGTAGATAAATTCGGAGTCCAATCTGTCCGCAGTATTTTATAGATATAACTTAGTTGATTTATTTGACCGACATGTATCGTATACAATTTCTATATTTTAATTGAGTATAGTAGACATTTATCCTACCCTAGTGTATTTATTGCTTAACTGTAAAAAGACCAAGAATTCTATGTACTAAAAATATATATAGCGCTGAAACCAATAGCGTGGTGGTAGTGCTTTTTCTTATGTCGGAATGTCTAGATACCATCTTTAAGCTGAGAGTTTGTCGCCAAGGTCGTATACTTATTTTTCGGTAGCAGCACTTGAGAACTATTTGTCGTTCTGTAAGTTTAACGTGGTACAATCTTATTCCACAACGGCATTTGATATCAGCTGTACTTAAAAAAACATATGTGGAACTCAATACCAGTACCAGTATTTTCTCTCCTACCCTATGATATAGGACTCTTCGAATGAGACTTTAAAATTCGTAGGTGACTATGACGAGATGGAGTCTCTCGGGGATTTTGGAGTTTGTACACGATTGTATCGGGACCACTTTGCCTTTGGTGATAAATCCGTGAAAGTGACTTTTAGTTTGCTTCGTATTCCGAGATCATTTAGCAATCAAGCGGTGTGTAGGCCACCACGATGGGAGCAACTGCCGTTGGATTGTATATCTTTCGACGGTCGCTGTTATGATTGGTTACAGTAAAAAATTTGACGGCCCCTGTTTTTGATAGAACTGTCCTCAAATAAATTACAGTGATATTAATGAGCTGAGTGAAGCAAATGGTACAGAATTAAATGTATTGTCGAATTATATTATAAGGATTTAAAAGTAGGTAAGGCTTAATAGTCCGGTGAAGCTATTAAGACCTTGCTAAGTAAATAGAGTAGCGAGTTCAAAAAAAAAAGGTAAGGTAAGATATCCGCAGATTCTAATTCCAGCATGCACCAACGAATTTTCCGGAATTTGCGTACAGTTTTATAATTTAAATTGGCAACACTACGGTGACGGAAAACGCTGTGAAATGAATTGTAGTAGCACCGTTTGTGTGATAATATAGAACTGCTGATTTCTGGGGAGTTATGAAACGTCGTGCGTGGGCTGGCGTAGTGATTATGCCCATACCTTCACTCGGTAATAGGTGGTAGAGCCACGCCGAGGCTATTACTAGATTCAGCACGAATGTGTCGGCTCGCCCGGTGTAATAACACCCTTTCACAGAAACACCCACGTGAAGTAACAGTGCTTGCATTGTTGCGTTTTGTTCGGTCAGTGAGAGCGCCGGAGATCCACCTCCCATTCCACCAAAACTTAGGCCGGCAACGCACTTGAGACTCCACTCGTGTGGCTAGACATAAATAAATAATAATATATAAAAAATAATAATAATATAAAACAAAAAAAATGATAAAAATACTGATACCTGGAGGTGCTGATATTAACAGTGACGCATGTTGATTTTTATGAAAGCGTGTTTTTTTAGTATTTTTAAACTATTTTTTTTTTTTTTAGTTAATATTTTTTTAACTTTTTTTTTTTCGAATTATTGCATTGTCATCGACCTTTGACAGGTGTGCAAAGTTTGAATTAAATCTGATCGTTCAAAGTAGGACAAAATCGAGCTCAAAGGGGTCGGTTACATACATACAGGTGAAGCTAATAAAAGCGTGTTAAAAAAAGGTGTGTGACTCTGCAGTGGGTCTCTTACAGGGTGATGTGTTGATGATGCTAAGTATTGTTTTAAATATGGGAACAGGTGGTACACACGTACGAAGGTTCTGGATCGTTCGGCGAACTGGCTCTGATGTACAACATGCCGCGCGCGGCGTCCGTCCGCGCTCAGACGTCGGGCGCTCTCTGGGCCATGGACCGGCACACGTTCCGCCGCATACTGCTCAAGAGCGCGTTCAAGAAGCGCAAGCTGTATGAAGAACTGCTCGACAAGGTGCCCATGCTCAAGACTCTGCAGGTACGTCTATACAAATGTTTAATTTATTTCAGCGGAATGTAAAAACTAAAAGAAAAACGAATCAGTCGTAAGAACTGCCGACAGAAGTGAAAACGCAAAACAATGGAATTACTGTGTTCTCTTTTGAATTTTGAAATAAATTATAGGTTGAATTATTTAAAACTAGCGGGCACGGCGGACGTTGTACTGCCCTGATAATAAGTGTATACACATAGTTCATGGGAAGCGTTCGGTGACGATGACGCGAGTTCTATGATTTTTGTTCGCTCAAAAAGTGCTCAATGCACCTAAAAAACTTTTCACTACAAAAATGTAATCTACTTTTCCCCTACCTTTCATTACTCGGAGACGTTACATTCCACATATCTCTATATTAGCTAAAATCCCGCTGGAAATTTCCTACGTTCATTGAGTATATAATCAAAATCTTTTTTTTTTTATTCAGATATGTAAGGGTCAATATGTTTTAGCAGGGTTGCCTAGTAAAATGTCCCAGCTAGTATTTTTAATTTACTTAATATTGATTGACTTTTAGGGAAATTTTTGCAAGTTATTAAAATGAACCCTATCTATAATGCACTCTATTTTATAAACATGTATAGAGAATTACAAAAATATAGTTGCCGTTGCTCACTAGGCCGCAGCCGGGCAACATAAGCCTGATAAGGGATCTGATAATGATGATTTTTTTTTTTAAATGTTTTATTTGTGACGACGAATGTGATAGCAGCAATAAAAGTGGAAACAGGGACGAGTGTGATTTTAAATAGATGGAATTAAAATGATTTAAAAAGAAAACACGCAGACGAAGTCGCAGGAAATTGCAATATACACTTTATTCAGTCAAAAATGTTGGGCTTGCCCAAATTAAGTGTTCTGTGTAAATATTCATCTATCATCACGCCATGCAATGAAGGGAACACTGCTTTTTTCATTCTCTCAGTTTTATTTAATTAATAACTCTATACATCAGGTTTATTGAAACGTTACTCAAGTTTTTCTTTTACTTTATCAACTTGATATTAGAGATAGAAAAGCTAATTAAAATGTAATACAATAAAAAAAAGAGTGTGTGTGTACTTATGTACACGCGTTAGAAGTTATACTTTTTTTGCGTAACAAGATATAAATCTTTTCAAACATTTTATCTTTCGCCTTATTCTACGTTTGTAGAAAAGACGACACTAACAATAGAAAAAAGTTATTTAATACATTGAAAGTTTTAATACAAAGAAATACACAAACAACAAATACAAAGAAACAAAATGTTGACTGTAGCTAACTTCAGGGTGTCGGTTTTTCATGACGGTGTGCGCGCGCATCTTAAAAAATTACTCTCATTTTTCCCCTAACGCGCCAAAAGAAGTATAACTTCAACATTCTTTTTGCACATTTCTGCGCCTTTATTACCAGTGTGTTGTTCGAACAATTTTTTTTTCGATCGTATCGCGATCTACCCACATATCAAAGTCTGAAAACGACCGGGCAGTTTTACTACAATCATTGCCCAATTAATGTTGAAAGTATTTTATAATTTTGACCACATGACTGACGGCGAGTCAGATAAAACTATTTATACCCAGATTCATATAAATGGATATTTAAATTAAACGGAGCTCTAAAATCACATTTTTTCTTTAGTAATCGATAAATAAAAAAACATTAATCGTGTGGGGGAGACCGATAGAACCAACTGCCCCAGATACTTATTGTACCTGTCATGTATAGTTCAAGGAGTTTTTTATAGGTTAACTCTTGGTTATGTCATTAAAAATTAGTTTTTTTTTTATATCATAGGAGGTAAACGAACAGGTCGGTCACCGCCGTCCATAGACACTTGCAGCACCAGGGGAGTCGCAAGTGCGTTGTCAGCCTGTGTCGGGGGAGGGGATAGGGGAAGGGAAGGGAAAATGGGTTTCCGGCGCTCTCACTGACCGAACGAAACGCAACAATGGAAGCACTGTTAGTTACTTCACGTCGGTTTTCTATGAGATAGTGGTAGTCCCCCGGGCGAGCCGGCCCATTCGTGCTGAAACCAGTAATAACTTCAGCGGGGCTCTACCACTACTTATTACCATTAGTTATTTTATTAGTGTAATTTTGGTAAAAAATTTGGTATTTTATTAACAAAACAGAGTCCACAAGGACTTTATAACGTTCAACAAACATTTCCGTTTTCTATATAAATAACTGTTACCGGTGAGATTCTGATCAAAACTAATTAGCCCGTAGTGATAAACAACGGTTACATTTTTTCACGCGGAACCCTCGTAACTTTTGCACGGCCGAACGAATCCGGTGTTCATCGTCCCGAAAATATCGGCCCGGCCGCGTTACAAACTGTCCGAGTGGACAATCGATACACGAGCGAACCTGTCCTCCTGTTCTTAAGCCACTTTTGTCATAATTAAATGATTTTTTGACCTAAAACTTCATATGGGAGGGATTTGAAATTGTGATCCGCAACTTGTGTGTGACAAAAAGTGGTGAGAATAAACACTGTGTCGAGTAGAGTGGGAGCAGTGTCTTGCTACGTTTGTCACAATTAAATGTTTTTTGAAGTAAAACTTCACATGGAAGGGATTTGAAATTGTGATATGCAACTTGTGTGTAACAAAAAGTGGTGGGAATAAACACTGTGTCGGGTAGAGTGGGAGCAGTGTCTCGCTACGTTTGTCACAATTAAATGTTTTTTGAAGTAAAACTTCATATGGGAGGGATTTGAAATTGTGATCCGCAACTTGTGTGTGACAAAAAGTGGTGGGAATAAACACTGTGTCGGGTAGAGTGGGAGCAGTGTCTCGCCACGTTTGTCACAATTAAATGTTTTTTGAAGTAAAACTTCATATGGGAGGGATTTGAAATTGTGATCCGCAACTTGTGTGTGACAAAAAGTGGTGGGAATAAACACTGTGTCGGGTAGAGTGGGAGCAGTGTCTCGCCACGTTTGTCACAATTAAATGTTTTTTGTATTAAACACTGAAAACGATTGTTTTTTTTTCTATCTCTATCTTTTTATCTTAAAAAGGAAGCCCATTCCAAGTTAATAAAGTAAAACAGAAATCGAATTAAAATAATATTGTTTTTCCTTAAAACTGTACATAAAAAAAAAAACAAAATTGTTAACTCGATAATTTACTTTTGTGCATAGTATGATAATAATGATTTGAACTTATCAATGATATACGTCACAATCCGACAAATTCAATGACAATCGAAAGGTATAAGAAGCAATTGAATGATAATAAAATTATGATAAAATTGAAAATATGTAATAGGGCGGTGCGGTGCGGCGGCGTCACATGATGCCGCGTACGTATATAATATTGCATAGATAACGTATCAGTTAATACTGATTTAAGCTAAGATTAGGTGGATAAGTTGTAGCGGTCAACACCACGGTTCGTGTCACTCGTGTAGGGTACTGAGAACGAAATCAAATTGACCGAATTATTGTACGTATTTAGTTTGAATGAAGAGATGAGCTTATCCATTGACATCCATCACTATCGCCACAATACCAAGTCATTCACCATGACCTAGCATTGCATCCTTATTTCCCGCTGCTGCATTTTGATTTAGTCTTTTTGTATTGTTGAGCGACACATATTCTGTTTTTGAAGTTATACTTCTTTTGGCGCGTTAGGGAAAAATGATGAGAGTAAATTTTTACGATGCGCGCGCACACCGTCACGAAAAACCGACACCCTGAAGTTAGCTATAGTCAACATTCGTATTTGTTGTTTGTATTTCTTTGTATTAAAACTTTCAATGTATTAAATACCTTTTTTCTATTGTTAGTGTCGTCTTTTCTACAAACGTAGAATAAGGCGAAAGATAAAAATTTTGAAAAGAAAGTTATGCTTCATTTTATTTATATTTCATCAGTATTGTCATCGTTTAATAGATAATTATATGAGTGCTAGTAACTGATTTAGTTAACAACAGTATTGCAACCACTAACGCTCACCGCCGGTAATATTTGAACAATAGATATAACCCTGTAAAGATGGAGACATGACAATAAAAAGACCTATATCTCTTTTTTATATGTTACTGGCTGACCCGTGCCCACTTCGTTGGACGGTAATAGGCATTATCAAGCTACAGCTTTTTTCTAGAACTCAATCATATATCTCTCATCGTTAAGGCAGTTCGACCATTTTTTCTCCGACTCCCCAGATATTACACTCTACGACCTCACAAACTTTACCTCTTTATAATATAATTAATTCATATCTTCTGCCCACGACTTTGTACACGTGGAATAGTTATTTTGGGCTAACACATAGCGGAAGCTCTCAAAAACCCCGATTTTAAAACATTTGTGGTGTATTATGGTCTTGATCGTGGAGGCGATATTGCGCGATCGGACGTGCGGACGACGTAGGAGTTAGTTTGACACTGCGGGGGCGGTGTGCGAGACGTTGTCGTCTAATACAGCGCAGTGCCTTACGCGTGCATCGCGCGTTCATGTTGCCGCTCTGTACTGTAGCACGTATACCACACATTCTTCATTGTTGCTCCGCTCCTATCTGTCTTAGCGTGATGATATATAGCCTATTATGACATTCACAAATAACGTGGCTTTCTATTGGTAAAAATCGGTTTAGTACTTCCTGAGTTTACCCCCTACAACGTCACAAACTTTACTTCTGTATAATATTAGTATAGATAATAACTTTTGATAGAGTGGACAGATTTTAATGAAACAAAGACTAAGTTAATCCCGAGGATATATTTTTTTAAATGTCATAGCAGGCAAACGAACAGGTGGGTCACCTGATGTTAAGTGATTACCACCGTCCATAGACACTAACAAAACCACCAAAACCAGTCGAAAGTGCGTTGCTAGCCTGTGTTTGAGGGAAAGGGCGGGAGGGGGAGAGGAGAGGGGAGGTGGGCCTCCGGCGGTCTCACTGACCGAACGAAACGTAACAATGCAAGCACCGTTACTTCACGTCGGTTTTCTATGAGAGGAGGATAGTACCGCGGGCGAGCCGACCCATTTGTGCTGAAACCAATAATAGCTTCAGCGTGGCTCTACCACCTACCGATATTTAGATATTCTTTATGATTTTCTTTTATGTGGTTTTATTGTGAACCCAGTACTTTAGTAGTGATGCGTGTTCATACAAACAGACAGACAGACATTTCTAACAATGATTGGCATGTATTCTATTACTTTATTCCTAGACACCTGCAACTATTTTTTTTTTTCACGAAAATCGAAAAAGTTAGATTTACATTATTATTATACGAATAGAACATTACTAATTTAAAAAAAGATCACAGTTTTATACAATTATAAATCCAACTTAAAATTCAAACAAACACGTAATGCTATTGTAATATGATTCGGTTTAAAAATTAATGTATTCAAGGATTTGAATTATGTGTGCTTTTGTCTCACAAATTGCGGATAATAATCTTCAGGTCTGAATACAATATACTATGCATAATTTTGAAGGTTTTTATTATTTAAAAAAAAACACAAACAATGGTGACTCTTTTTCAATATAATACTATAATGAATAGTGTTAAACTAACAGCCAGTAATAAAAGATAAGTAATTATTAAATACAACGGCTTTAAATAATCTGAATACGAAATAAACATACAACTTGAAATATTATATTGAAATGTAAATGCTATTGTAACTTGATGTCTTGTTAATTTACAAAGGCTATGCAGTAAATTGCTGAAATCCGAATTTAAAGTAATTCATATTTTCATATATATAACGTATCATATATAATATAGGTGGTAGAGCCACGCTGAAGCTATTACTGGGTTCAGCATGAATGGGTCGATTCACCCGGGGAGTACCACACGTACAGAAAGCCCACGTGAAGTAACCGTGCTTGCATTGTTGCGTTTCGTTCGGTTAGTGAGAGCGCCTGAGACCCACTTCCCTTTCCCCTCCTCGCTGTCCCCTCTCCCCCTCCTCCCAAACACAGGCTGGCAACTTGTGACTCTCCCGATGTTGCAACTGTCTACGGCCGGTGGTGATAACTTAACATCAGGTGACCCGCTTGTTCGTTTGCCTTCTATGATATAATACATATATACAACAGTCGGTCCTACAGTTTTCTTTCAACAAATTTATTTAAAGCGCCATGTGTTCGAGACTATGAAACTTAGAATTAATAACATAAATGAACATTGACGGTTATTTAATTTGAAATAAAAAAAAAGTTCAGGCCATTAATCGAAATATAAAATATCCTATCTCTCAAGTCGGACTGAATTATACATAAATGCCAACTTTCATTAGGACCAGTTGAGTAGTTTCGGAGTTAATCGTGGACACTGGATTTATATACCTATATTTAAGATATACGATTATTTATATATTTAGGATTTAAAACGGAAAAGCCGTAAGGCCAGAGGGCATACCTACTGAAGTATGGAAGTTTTTAAAAGTAGATGGATGGATGTGGCTGACTTTATTTTTTAATAAGATGTTACAAGAAGAAGCGATTCCAAAGGAATGGTGCAATAGCATAATAGTAACTATCTTTAAGAATAAGGGTGATGTGCAGGACTGTAATAATTATCGAGTAATAAAGCTCATGTCACACAGTATGAAGGTTTGGGAAAGAGCGATAGCGAGACGAATAAGAGATGAGACTGAAGTGACTCAAAATCAATTTGGGTTTATGCCTGAACGAGCGACAACAGATGCCATTTTCGCACTTCGGCAACTGTGCGAAAAATACAGACGTGTACATAAGAACTTGCATATGGTGTTTATTGATCTGGAGAAGGCATATGATCGAGTACCCCGAGATGTTTTGTGGTGGGCTTTGAAAAAGAAAAAAGTGCCTGGAAAGTACCTACAACTTATTCGTGGTATGTATGGTCAAGCCAAAACACATGTTAGGTCCGAAGCTGGAGTTACCGATGATTTCAATGTGGCTGTAGGTTTACACCAGGGTTCAGCTTTGAGCCCTTATTTATTTCTTCTTGTTATGGATGCATTAACATCAGACATACAGGAGGATACACCTTGGTGTATGCTGTTTGCTGATGATAATGTTCTTATCGGAGAAGATGCTGCCGAGGTCCAGAGCAGGCTGGAAAAATGGCGAGAAAAACTGGAGAATGTTGGTTTGAAAATTAGTACGTAGTAGTTTTTCTCCTATAGCCTTAAATGGTGTATCCTTACCAGCCTGCTCTAATTTTCGGTATCTCGGTTCATTGATACCAATCGACGGTGGTATTGATAAGGACGTGAGGAATAGAATAAATGCAGGATGGATGAAATGGCGAAATGTGTCTGGGATAGCTTGTGACCCACGAATGAATTTGAAACTCAAGGGGAAGGTTTATAAAGCTATGATAAGACCAGTCTTGCTATATGCATCTCAGTGCTGGGCTACGAAAGTGACGGATGAGAGAAAATTACACTTGGCAGAGATGCGAATGTTAAGGTGGATGTGTGGTGTGACTAGAATGGATAAAATTAAGAATGAGTATATCAGAGGAAGTTTGAAAATAGCACCAGTGGCAGATAAGTTGAGGAGTAATAGGTTAGCATGGTATGGGCATGTCATGAGGAGAGATGAAAACCATGTAACTAGAAAAGTGTTGAGTATGTTTGTGGACGGATATACGAGTAGAGGAAGACTGAAAAAGTTATGGAGGAAATGCGTGAAAAATGATATGTGCGTAAATGGTGTGAATACTGAAATGAAATTTGACAGGAGAGAGTGGAAAAAGAAAAAATGTTGTGCCGACCCTACTTAAGTGGGATAAGGGTAACGATGATGATGATTTAAGATATATGGTTATCGCTTTTTTGTTGGACACCTACTTTACTCAACTAACAAGCCCATTGTTAGTGGCCTTGCGATGATAACTTTATATCGATAACCAATTAGTTATTCACAGATATTTTATTTTGGATAAATCGCTTGGAATTATGAAATCATTCTTACGTGTATGTCTTGGTCACATGAACCAACTAGTTATCAATAAATGTGACTAGCAACACAAATATTTGGCGAACATGTGACTAATTGCTTTGCCAATTTTCAAGTTGGTACATGCGTCCGTTTAAATTAACACTAGCCGACCCGTGCCCACTTCGTTGGGCGGTAATACGTAAGCGTGGAATGGCTATTTTGCGCTAAAACGCAGTGGAAGCTCTGAAAAGGAAAAAAATACTTCGATTTTGCAACATTATTCATTGCTGCTCCGCTCCTATATGTCTTAGCGTGATGATATATAGCCTATAACCTTCCCTGATAAATGAGCTATATAACACTGAAAGAATTTTCCAAATCGGACCAGTAGTTCCTGAGATTACCCCTTACAAAGTCACAAACTCTACCTCTTTATAATATTAGTATAGATATCTATGCAATTTCTATAATAGATCATTTGTGATTATCTTCAAAAATAAATTAAAACAACTCTTATTCACAGTTATGACCTTAGAGAATCCCACACAAAGACAAAAATAGTTTTAAACTAAAATATATTCAACTTTAAAGTATAAAGGAGTTTAAAAACCTGTCCCATTGTGTTTCTTTTATTAATTAAACTAATAAACTTTTTTTTTCACTTTATTTTTGGCAACCAATCTTTTAGACTATTACTGCCATTGTCGAGTAGTTAATAGTATTACAAGTTCTTCTTCTATTTTATTTTTGGCTACCAGTCTTCTAGTAGACTATTACTGCTATTGTCAAGTGAGTGTCGATATTACAAGTTTCTTGATATAATTTCAATGAACTAATAAGATGGTGGCCACCATGTTAGAACTTTCCATGGAGTTTTTGAGGCATCTCAGAATTCATTATTATTTTCAGTATTATATTCAGTATTATTTTCCATTCACTTCACTTATGCACAATAAACAAACCATATTACATAAAACACAACCAATTTTACACAATATAGAGTCAAGTAACACAAGATTATGAATAAAATATAAAATCCACTACATGACAGACCAAAATCCAGCCAAAAACTCCATTAATAAATTTGTTTGTGCTTGCTTTAGATCGTAATTCTAGAAATATCGATTGTTATATGTATACACTCTTCTTTTGTCCTGCATAGTTAATTATCTCGATATGGGGCTGTTCATGAATACGTACGTTCGCACTTTAAATAGGTTGTTGCGTGCTTGGACAAGGCGGTTCAGGAGTCTAAGGAAATGTGAGGTCACAGCTCATTAAAGAATTTAGCAAATTTTCTGTATATTTTTTTAAATTTCATATTTTAGTTTACGTCATTCCATTTATATTTATAAATATATACATAGATTTGTACATGTACAGGAGTATATCATTCGTGACGCAATATTGATAGGCAGATGATATATCAGCATTGCAAAATGGGGGGTTTAAAAAAAATGTCTACCATATTTTATGAACGCCCACTCTAAGCGGTATTTGACTGTTAATCGTCTATGTCTATTTTTAAAGTTTTTTCTTATTTTGAACTCCACATTAATTTCTAGAGAGATTTCGAAAACTATTCGGTAGATATAATAATATACCGAGGATTCGAATGTTTTCCTTATCTATTTTAATAAGCAGCAATAATTGATTATTAACAGTCGATGTGTTTGCTACGATGTAGTCTTATGAGCGAGCGAACCTCGCGGACGCGCTGCTCCCGCGCACGCTGATCGACGGCGAGCTGATCATCCGGCAGGGCGACACCGCCGACGGCATGTACTTCGTCGAGGACGGCTCCGTCAGCATCCGTATCACGCGCGACGACGGCAACGAGCACGAGATCAAGCGTCTCGGTAAGTGTAACACCTCATCCCCTTTCAGCGTACTTTCATGTGTAACAGTCCATCCCCTTTTAGCATACTTTCATGTGTAACAGTCCATCCCCTTTCAGCATACTTTCATGTGTAACAGCCCCTCCCCTTTTAGCATACTTTCATGTGTAACTATCCATTACCTTTTAGCATACCTTCATGTGTAACTGTCCATCACCTTTTAGCATACGTTCATGTGTAACTGTCCATCCCCTTTTAGCATACGTTCATGTGTAACTGTCCATCCCCTTTTAGCATACGTTCATGTGTAACTGTCTATCCCCTTTTAGCATACTTTCATGTGTAACTGTCTATCCCCTTTCAGCATATGTTCATGTGTAACACCCGCTATTTTGGGATTTATCAAGAATTACTCAGGGGCATCCATTAATTACGTAAGGCGTTTTTGACGATATTTTGATCCTCTGTCCTCCTGGTGAGGAGTCGTGAGATTTGTCTCAACCCCTCTCCCCAACCCTAAACTCGGGCGAGATCTTTCAAAATCTGTGTTTCGGGTATTTAAAAAAAACACAATTTGTCTTGTTGTTTTTATTTTAAGCTTTATACTATTATTATATTTACTTACAACTATTATAAATATCAATACTAAATATCTTTATATCCGTTCATGGACTTTAAAATATAGGGGAATTGTGTAAAACGTCAGCATATTTCAGTCTAGAAACATGCTTTACGTTAAACTGGATTTCTTACACAATTTTTTGGTTGAAAAAATTACGTGATATTTGCCTGAACCATCTCTCTCATCATGTGAGATTTAGTGTGATTGGACTTGACTCCCTCCCTCCCTACAAATTTAATCCCGAATGTATGCGAGTTAATGTAACGGTTGCACTTATTTGGGTAATGGGTTTTTTTCTTGTGTTTGTAATTTTTTAGGATAAGCGTTGTACGAGAAAAAATAACTGGAAAAATCGTACGGAACAGTTGAAGAATTTGGGTTAAAAATCTCCATATAAAATGTGAGAGAATGAGTACAAGATCTAAAATGTTGACAGATTGACGTTGTGACGAAATCACTTCCGAAAAAAGTATCACTAAATTACAAACAATGGTAGTTAAAGTTTTAAGTCAACAATCGCTGTTGCCATAGCAACATACAAAATAATATGACGAACGCCTGAGGTTTCTGTAACCAAAGATTCGATCACCTTAGGTGAAAAGTCACATTTACATAATAAAGAATCTTCTCGAACGAATGTTATTGTGAAAGGTTTACGCACTCAGTAATATATTCTTCGGCGAGAACTTCCGAACCGTCGACGTAACGAAATAAATTACCAAGTAAATTTCAATCAGATGGAAATTATATATTGGTGGGTGGGTGTGTGTGTGTAAATTTTTTCAAGAATTTTACTAAACGTGAGGCGCTATGCCAAAACATAAATTCGTAAAATAAACACGAGCCAAGTTCTGTAAAGTCTACGGAAAGTAATAATTTCTATATCCAAAGTTATAAACATATCGTTCTTGTAACGATATATCGTATCCGTTCAATGTTTTCCCTTTTAGAGACAGCTGTTTTTATACGAACGAATTTGAAGTATTTACGAGTATATCATACTAGCTTCTGCCCGCGACTTCGTTCGCTTGGAATAGTTACTTTGGGCTAACGCTAACACACAGCGGAAGCTCTTAAAAGGAGAAAAAAACCTTTAACGTCAATGGCGCGAAAGTGCAAAAGACGACACCAGCGCCATCTAGACCCGCTTCGCCTGAAACTGCGGGTTCCGCAGTTTCGGGCAAAAAGCCCCGTCCACCGCCCCCCGTTACGATCCAAGACGAAGCGACTTGGGTTGAAATTTCTAGCCTGCTGGAAACGGCAGGCATCCCTTACACCTCCGCTGTGAATACCGCTGTAGGTATTCAGGTGAAGGTAGCCACGTCCACCGCCCATCGTGACCTCACTCGTTTCCTTCGGGACAACCAGTGTTATTTCACGCACTCTCTCGAAGAGGAGCGTAAACTACGGGTTGTGATCCGTAGGGTGCCTTCTGAACTCCCGACTTATGACATTTCCGATGACCTCAAAGAACAGAAGATTCCTGTTCGCGAGGTTCATCGTATGCGCTCTCCGCGCACCAGGGCTCCATATGACATGGTTCTCGTTGTCTTCGATCGCACCCCTCAAGGGAAAGCGATCTTCAATCTCACATTCCTATGCGGCCTCTCCGGCGTTATCGTCGAGCCGCCGCGCAAAACGTATGTGCCCTCACAGTGTCACAACTACCAGGTGTACGGACACTCCGCACGAAACTGTCTCCTGAAACCCAGTCCTAGTTTGCAACAGATGTAAGTTGGGTGAGGTAGGGTGTTGTTTTCCCTCCCCCACTTGCACTTGCACTTGTTAACTTCTATCAATAGACATTAACAGAGTAAGGCAGCACAATTTTCTCTTTTCCACTACATCACCCACCTCAGTTAAAATCTAGAGTACCTTATCGACATCTGGCACCTGTACGATGGTTGCATGCAACATAGTTGGAATATAACAGTCAACTCGTGACATATGGAACACATATTTCAGTCTAGTTGACTGTGTAAGACCATAGTATTGGTCAAATGTTTATGTGGAAATTGCTTACATATTTTGTTAAACAACCACCAAATAAAGAGGCATTTAAGCTGGATTGTCTTAAGAGTATTGTCATTAAATACAATGTAAATAATATTTGCATAACACTGAAGTTTAAACCATATGTGTAGGTATATGTCATTTAAAAATAAAATGTTATTACAATGTGTTGTTAGGTCCAACAAAGTTTCATAAGGTAAATTTTATAATGTTATATTAGAATAGACGCTACTTTGCATTTCCGCCTGGAATCGATGGAACACTACTACGTCTGACTGCAACATAAAACAAATCAATTAATCAATATATCCCTTATACACATATATATTAATCAACAATATATATCAATTAACAATACATATCAATTAACAATATATATCAATTAAAAATATACATCAATTAACAATATATATCAATTAAAATCAATTAAAAACTCTTTCCGATGCGAGCGGGCGATCGGAAGAGTCAACATCGATCTGAAGATGCTCCGTGAAGGAGCGAAACACGTGTTATCGATTATCGTGATTACACTCAGACGTAGTAGTGTTCCATCGATTCCAGGCGGAAATGCAAAGTAGCGTCTATTCTAATATAATGATGGATTTCCGCAAAGTAACGCCTTCTTCAATCAAATATCTCAGAACGGCAAGCATAGCCGGACAGGCTCGACTTTACATTAAGTTGATGAAACTTCATCGAGTCGCGGGCCAAAACATATGGTTCAATCAGCAGTGTAAAAAATACAACATTATACCAAGATATATCAATATTCGATGTAATAACCGAAGTCAGGCTGCTAATATAGCCTTGAAAAAGGCTCAAATTACATGGTTAAATGAAGAAACCCGGAAATGGTTTACAGTAAGAGACAACTTAAAATTACACTTGAAGATTCTCCATACGGAGTTAATTTATCATCTACATCAAGTCGAATTCGATTTACTCGATAATAAAGCAAGAGAATTAGCCTCGATAGAGTGTCATCTGAAATATACCACACAATTAAAGAAAATAAATGATTTACGGCACAAATCAAATAAATCAGAAGAATTTGAAGAGAAAACATTATACAGTACACATCAATTTTACCCTCGCGTTATAAATCTCACCGATGTACAGTTTTCAAATAGTGAAATGTCCCTATTAGAAAAAGGGCTTAAATACAATGTAACTCCTAAAATACATCAAAAAGTGATTGAAGACCTAGCAGTAGATCTCGAAATATCTATTATCATGAGCAAAAAAGATAATATCATAAAACATCAAGTTGCTCAGCAACTCTCACAAATTCCCAAGTCGGTAACGAATAAATACAATATGGAAGATAAATACGTCCGATCTATACAACAAAAAGTCCACCAAGAAGACATAGTAATATCGAAAGCTGATAAAGGAAATACTACAGTTTTGATTACACGAGAAGAATACACCCAAAAAGTTTATGAAGTCATAGAAGCAGATGAATTTATACAATTGCCGTCTGATCCCACAAAGTCCTATACATGTGAATTAAAGAGAACTATTAAGGAATCATCTTTTATATTCAAACACGATAAAATCAAATATAAATTAATACCAATGAATCCACAAGCTCCACGTTTATACGGCTTACCAAAAATTCACAAAGAAGGAATACCAATACGTCCGGTGGTATCGTACATCAATGCGCCAACCTATGAACTGGCTAAAAAACTGAACCATATGTTAATTGAAAAACTACAATTTACTCCGAAATACAGTCTGAAGAATAGTCTAGACTTAATTAACAAAATCAAAAATGTACACCTACCGCCAAATGTGAAGTTATTATCATTAGACGTGAAGAGTCTCTTTACTAATGTTCCATATTTACAAACGATAAACATTATTAAAAATACATTGGAACAACGTCGTACACATCCGGGAGAAGTACAAGATCTCATAGCCCTTATACAATTATGTATGGAACAAAATTACTTCAAGCGGCACCGAGGGCATCAGCCCAGACTGGTGCCCCGTAGGCGGCCATCGCCCGCACGACTCCCATGTAGAGTCGGCGGCACCCGGCGCCCGGTCCCCCTATGTTCGGGAGCAACCGGCCGAGTGCCGCCGCCGCCCCAGCAATTCGCGGCCCGAGCCCCGCAAAATGGGGCTCGAACCGCCAGCGCCCGTCTAGGGTGAGGCCCAGATATTTCATCTGGGTCCCCACCCTGATCCGGGCGCCCTCCATCACTATGTGGGTCCCCGGTGGTGGCCCTCGCCGAGGCCCATGAAAGAGGAGGACCTCGGTCTTCTCGAGGGCCACCCTGAGGCCCAACCTCCTTATGCGCCTGACCACGAGGGTCTTCGCGACCTATCTGAGCTAACCTAAGCTAACTATTCATACATATACGAGTTGTTGAAACATATATGTGTACCAAGCATGCATACCTCAACAACCCTTATATATATTTCGTATCGGATAATATTCTAAACTATTTCAGTTTGATAAGGAAAAAAAACCCTTCCACTTGCATGCGTAAGCGTGTATGCGTGCACGTGTGTGGAGGTGATAGCTTCCTCGATGAACGAGCTATCTAACACAGAAAGAATTTTTCAAATCAAACGAATAGTTCCTGAGACTAGCGCATTCAAGAAACAGCAACAAACCCTTCAGCCTTATAATATTAGTATAGATTTCTGATGAAACGTAACATGAAAATTAGGTTATTTAATTAACTACATAATATCAAACAATTCTGAGAATTGTATAGATAGCGCTTAAAACAAAAATAAACATCAACCACTCGTAGAAACATGAAACAGATGTTATTTTTCTTTGTAATTAAACTCGTGTCTCATAATTACGGTTACAATATCGTCACATGCATATATAACTAACTTTCTTTATTTTTTTTTATTTGTCTCTACTTCCTCATGACGTAATCAGAGTCCGTGTTAATGCCTAGTTTATTTATTTCTCGTTTACATCGTTAACCAATTTTTCCTTTATTTGTAGGTATACTAATCGTAATTTATTGGTACGGAATTGAGGATTTGTAAAATCGCCTATTTATATATAAACTAGTGGACTTTCTTTGATTTCTCAAGTTTCTATATTAAAGGAAAAAAAAGAACATTCCAGTCAACTAAATAAATAAAAAATCGTCTGAGAAACAGAGAAAAAAAATGGTTTGTCTCTGCCTATTTTTATACTTATACTAGCGGGGCTGGCAAACGCTGGGCCCGCCCTGAGTAATAAAAAAATTATATACCAAAACGTTCCTCATTAATTACTTTACCCACTGATGAAAACCGCATGAATATCTGTTCAGTAGTTTTTGAGTCTATCGCGAACAGACAGACAGACAAACGCGGTAGGTGACTTTGTTTTATACTATGTAAAGATATAATTCTTCTGTACATATATATGTGAGTAAACTCCTAAAGGGCTCGACATATTTTCATTAATTTTTTTGCGTGTGTTTAATTGTATTCAATAATTGTTTAGATTCATAATTACACTCGGTAGGGGTCGCTACGATCCGATTCCAGCCTTTTTTTAAAGTCAAGAACAACGTCTTCTTGGTTCGTTAGTTTATTATTTATAAACTTTATGGATGTTAATTGGTTTTTGAAGTGAATTTTCTTTTAGACGATGTGAAACGGATGTTATGAAATGAAAATGTGAGACGAAAAATAAATAGTTTTAAATGTATACCAGGTGAATGTTTAGACAGTAGCAATATTTATGGAGGATCACTGCACTCGATTCTCGTTCTAAGTCAATAAATTGGTACTTAATATTTTACCTAATTATCTAGAAACATACAAAAATTATACTTAATTCTCTAAGCGTCTATGTTAAAGCACAGTGTCAATGACCGTCGAGTGAAAAGTGCCGCAAGTAGTGCAGCCAACCAACTAATAAAAGATAATTTTTCAATGTTTGAACAAAGAAAATGGGTTATTGTCCGTTTTATTATCGAAGGGTATTTATTAACTACGGGCCGCCGCTCGAAGGTTTTATCACCGGTCATTAAACCTAGGGTTATTTAAGTTATTATCCATACTTTTGAAATTCTTAGAACAAACTTTACCTAAGTTCTCTTTGTTGTCTGTTAGTATTTGTTTTGATATTATTATTTTATGTGTTAAAAGTGACCATGAAGTGCCATATCCTGGGATACTGTGTGTAACCTTTCACCTGGCACAGGTTTTAGGCTGCGAGAGAATGAGGGTATATTCTTAATTTACTCGAAATACATACAAACAAAGAGAGAAAAGAACATTGAAGTGTATAACATATTATATTATGTTATATCGTAGTGACTTTCTCGCACTTATAAACATTATTCTGTAATTTTTATTATTAAAGTTGTAAATATTAACATATTACAAAATAATGCCGAAAATTAACGTTTAACACTTCTACCGTGTGTGAACTCGCACTCGATTTTTCATTTCATTTTTAACCGACTTCAAAAAAAGGAGGTTATCAATTCGACAGTTTTTTTTTTGTTACCTCATAACTTTGGACTGGGTGAACCGATTTTGATTATTCTTTTTTTATTTGAAAGCTGGTACTTCCCGTGTAATTTAGTCCAGTTCCGACAACGGCATCCAGTGCAAAACCGTATAAGTTTTAAATTTGCATTAAGTATGTACACGACAAATAGACGAATAACTCAATATCACGCTAACCGATTTCGATGATTCATATATTATTGGAAAGGATGTACTTCAAGGGTAGTTTGATGAGAGTTTGGTTAGGTTCTGATTATGGGATCCGTGACAAAGTAAGATAACTCTCAAGAAACGAGCCTACTCCTTTCTTAAGGGCCGGCAATGCATCTGTGTTTCCTCTCGTGTCACAATTGTCCATGGGCGGCCGTGATCACTTACCATCAGGTGACCCGTATGTTCGTTTGCCACCAAATTTTTTCAAAACTTTTTGCCACCAAACTTCCAATACATCTCTAGGTAGCACACATATTCATATGTTTTATCTAATTTGGTTAATTTGATAAACCATTTATTTTCCGCTTTTTAGTGCCTTATGGGTGTTAGATTGATATTGAAGTCGGTTAATACTTTTTTTTGAAAATTTACTTTATGTTATTTTCTATTTTCCGTTTCTAATTGTATACGAGTCAATTGGTAATTTCTATGATGAACAGGTAAAGGGGGGTATTTTGGTGAACTGGCTCTCGTGACCCACAAACCTCGTGCCGCATCTGCTTACGCCGTTGGACCAACTAAAGTCGCTTGTGAGTACATGCCTTTTATTTTATACAATCTTTTTTAGTACATTTCAGAGCAGATGTTAAATATACTATAGATCTAAAGGAGGACTGACTTATAAATACAACTGACGGAACACACCGTGGTGTGCTACACACAATAGTCGTGGTGGCCTAGGGGTTTATAGTCGTGGTGGCCTAGTGGTTTGACCGGTGGAATATTATTTCGATGTCCGCAGGTTCGAACCCCGGCATGTACCAAAGAAATTTTCGGAATTCGCGTACATTTACTAATTTAAATTGATAGTGTTATCGTGAAGAAACCTGAACCTGAGAAATGTTCTTGTAGTACTACTGTATGTGGGAAAGATTTAGAACAGTAGATTTCTCAGAGTTTCAAATCGCCAATACGTCGTGGTTATTACGCCCATACCTACCTTCCTTCGGGAAGAGGCCTATGGCCCTGCAGTGGGTCTCTTGCAGGCTGATGATGATGATGACGGAACACACCAACAGATACTTGGCGGCAGATTATCAACTTGAGATTGGCATCTAGAAAACCCTACCACCAAAACAATATATACAGGCCTTTTTTTGTTACTTCTTTTTTGGATGCATGCTAATGCTCGAATATTATAAGTCCATAAATTTTCTTCTTCTTCTTCTCTTCTTTAAAGATAAACCACTGTGCGACTAACTGTTCAAGAAAGATAGATTATATTTTGTATTGGATAACTTTGACCTATTAAAAAAGTCTACTTTTTTTTGTAAAGATTACCAAGTTTGATTTTCTTTCAAACTCTTTAATTATTTTTTTTTGTTTTTATGATAATTGGCGATATTTTCGTAAGTCCCTTTAAAGGCGCTGCGTGCCCCCGTAAAAAAGCATTGCATATATATATATGTAGGTGTATGTATATATAAGTATACATAAGTATGTTATGTTATGTTGATAACCCCATTCGATTTCCTCTCACATGACGTACTGATGTCTGGCATCCATCCGGTCAAGCAGCAGTAGCTATATGTTTATGATAGTTGTATTTAACTATATATTTTACCTTGTTAAAATGTTCACCAGTTTATTATTACTTTTTTTTTGTCGTCAACGATTGACGTGGGTTCTAATCCTTGGAACTAAGTCGTCGCTTTCGGTGACGAGTAACATCGTAACGAAACGATGGTAGAGGGTTTTTTCTTAACCCGTCTACCTAGCTACTATCTTCAAGTTTCAAATCTGTCGCCAAGCACTCACGGCCGTAGCTAGGGGGGGCATTATGGGGCAATGCCCTACCTTGAAATCACATTGCCCTATCTTGAAATCACATTGCCTTACCTTGAAATCACATTGCCCTACCTTGAAATCACATTGCCTACCTTGAAATCACATTGCCCTACCTTAAAAATACCAAAAACTAAGATTAATTATTATAATTAAATTGTTTCTTCATAGTTTGAGATTTTTAAAAATGTAGCGAATAGCGAATCTAAACTTTTCCGAACATGCTACAGTTAGTGACATTCGAGGACAGATCAATTATGATTTTTTTTTACTACCGCCCGCCCTACCTGTAACCAATGCTGCCCTACCTCGTATTCGACTCTAGCTACAGACCTGCAAGCACTTGTAGATGTATTCCGGCAACTGCATTTATATCATTCCCTCTCTATAGTAGGGGTGTGCGAATAATTCGATTTTTTTCCGAATTATTCGTAAACTATTAAATTATTAGTGAATTTTCGAGTATTTTCAATTCAAGGTTTCTTATGTTCAATATTCAAATATAAATTTAACAGTATATATAGATTATATTCAAACCACGAAATATAATTACACAAATATAACAATTATTATATTTTTTATTAGTGTAAGGGGTGTCGAATAACATCTAAGACTTGAGACACGCAAGCCAACCTCACCTGCACGTGGTGCACCCTGCTGAATAACGAACGAGGCAATGGCGAAAGCGGGGTGGTAGGGTTTTACAGCCCGACTGGGTCGCAACCACCATGTATATGGCGAAAAAGCCCGTCATAGTGATTCGCTTCTGCGGGTCGCGTTTCGGGATCAGCCTGTGCATATCCAGCTTTTCGCATGGCATGGCATGACATCGGCGACCGGCGATGGATAATGTGTCACTCGTTGGTCGCCATTGTTATTGGATTGTACTGTGCTTACAATCAGGCACAATGCAGTCATTATGCCGTGCTACAATAAAAAAAATATATATATATATTGAAAATAAAAAAATTGTATTCTCTAGGTAATTGATTTTTAAATGAAAAGTATATATATATATATATATATATATATATATATATATATACATATATATATTATACGTGATAGTAATAGTAAAAACGTAATTATTGATACGATGCACTTGTTGTCAGTCAGCAGACGTGGTTGATGACGCCTGGAGCCGAGTATACACGATTCAGTCCGTCACTGATCCAAGCGTGACGGTTTTATTTCGTTTAATTTTGGTTTTACTTTAAATACTCGTTAGTATGGAAAAATTTAATGTAATTAATATATGTAAGTCACTTTTTTTTTTTGCAACCAATCCCTTAGTAGATTATTACTGCCATTGTCGAGTAAATTAATGATATTTAACAAGTTTCTTGAGATCATTTCAATTAACTAACAAGATGGAGGCCGTCGTGGTAGAACTTTCTAGGGAGTTTTTATGGCAAGTCAGAATCCAGAAGAATTTTGTAGGTGGTAGAGCCACGCTGAAGCTATTACTGGTTTCAGCATGAATGGGTCGTCTCGTCCGGGGTACTACCATCCTCTCAGAGAAATAAGACGTGAAGTAACAGTACTTGCATTGTTGCGTTTCGTTCGGTCAGTGAGAGCGCTGGATACCCAACTCCCCTCCCCCTCCCCACTTCCCCACTCCTCCCAAACACAGGCTGGCAACGCACTTTCGACTCTTCTAGTGTTGCAAGTGTCTAAGGACGGTGTTGGTGGTGAACGAACCTGTTATGATATTTAAAAAAAATCCATGCTCCGTGGTATAATTTCTGATCCATTTCACTAATGCATAATAACCAAACTGTGTTACATAAAACACCACCAGTATTACATAACATATGACCAAATAACACGAGTTTGTGAATAAAATATAAAGTCCACTACATGACATTCCAAGATCCCACCAAACACTCGAATTAATAATTATTATAATTGCAGTCCTCGACGTGGAGACATTCGAACGTCTCCTCGGGCCCTGTATGGAGATAATGAAACGTAACATCGATGACTACGAGGAGCAGCTGGTGAAGCTCTTCGGGGACAAGAGCAACCTCACCGATGTGCGATGAACGATGCACATCATTCTCCAGCACCAGCGCTACTCCTTGTTTACCTTCCACACACCGTAATCTTCCCACAGTAATTGTGTTTTGATAGTTTTTCTTACCATGAGGTTATGCTGTTTTATATTTAATTCTGATGCAATATTTTGTAATCGCTTTAAAATACTAAGTTCTGTTTAACATTAGGTTGTCTTAAATACCACCATATAAGGGCTTAGACTTAAACAATATAAAGAAACTCTATGATGTAATATTTTTTAAATCGCCTCAAAAATGTAACGCCCCGTCTGGCACTTTAGCTCGATTTAGATACACCATATGAGGGCTGTAATAATATAGGTGACAAAGTCAATAATAAATATTGAATTTGCTTCTAATAACAAAATAAATTACCGATATTAAGATATCTTTTTATATGCACACTAATTAGTATGTACTTAAAAAAAACACAAATTGTCGGTTTTGCCACCTCTGTTATTCTGTCCACGATATACTGAGTTTTACTCGAAATTCACAATAATTCTAACATTTGACAAATCAAACAGCATAATCTCTCGAAAGTTATCGTCTATCCGTTTGTACGCTAATAAAAAGCTTACAATAATTAATAATAATAAAAATAGCTAAAATCATTAGTAACTTATTTGTACTCTTTAAAAATAATCTAAGATTCTTATGTACATGATTATTTACAGTATCATCTATAAAGGAAGAGTTATTTATTAAATAACACATATATATAGATTATATTTACTTGATTATTTATTTAAAATATTTTATTTTCTGTTTATAATATGTGCCATGTTTATTTGTCATGATCTAGTTAGTGATAATATTATTAGAGATTACGCATTGATTGGAAGGTGAAACAATTATAGTATCACGAGTGCTCAATAATATTGCATTGTGACGGATATACGCTTATTTTATATAGAGATATGCCTTTTTAGCTAACTTTATGTAAGTACCAAACGTATGTGACTATCGGTGTTGAAAACAAAATTATACAGGCCGAATGTTTAGACAGTAGCAATATTTATGGAGGACACTCCGCACTCGATTCTCGTTCTAGATCAATTTAAAAAAATAGGTGCTTATCTATATATGCGCGTCTATATTAAAGCACAGTGCCAATGGCCGTCGGGTGATTTCACTTTCACTTGAAAGGGAACGTTAGGAACAATACAAAAGGGTTTATTGTCCGTTTTATTATCGAAAGTTATTAACTCTGGGTCGCCCATTGTAGCTTTTGACACCGGTCATTGAACCTAGATTGTGTTTATACTTTTGAAAGTTCTAGAACAAACTTTAAATTAGGTTTTCTCGGTTGTTTATTATTATTTGTTTTGATATTATTATTTTATATGTTAAATGTGACTATGAAGTGTCATATCCTAGTTTCACCTGGTATATATTCAGAACATATGTACACGAAAGATTTTATTCTATTGCATTTATGTAAATTATATATTTTTTCGTCGTTATTGAAATATGTCTGATATGAGATTAGGGGATATGTTCATAAAATTGGTGAAATTTATGCGCGGGCGCATATTTTTGAGTAATAATCCCCTTTTTCTATATTAAAAGACACTGAAATACACATATATACGTATATATATATACATATATATATATATATATATATATATATATTAAATTGGACGATAACATTGTATTGACTTATAATTTATCCATATAGCATGTCATACATTCTGTTTTCTGTAATTCTTTAGTCATTAAAAAGATATTGGTACATTCAACATACAAAAGGCATTAGACATTAAATCGTAAAAGACGTTGTGAATATTAGGAGGTGACAGTGCAATACTATTTAGCACTCGAACGTATCCCATTTGGGATATTCTCAATTTCTATCGACATTATTCTTAATATATTTCCACTGACACCGGCTTCTCCGAATGACTAAAACTTTATAATACAAATACTATTTAGGTAACCTATCTAATTTATTATTATTATAGTGTTTAGATTAAATCTATTCACATTTTTGTTTTAATTTATAACATTTCTTGTCGTTATATATATATATGGAGCTTTTAGTGTGAGAATAACAGTTTGTTGAATGCCAAATTAAATTTTCGTTCTCTCGCGATTACTGTAATTCTTCGTTTTTTATAGTAATTTGTTTTTTTTGTAATTATTATTTATTTATCACGTTAGTTTCGATTCGAATATTTGGGAAGTCGAAATTAAATGAAGTTTGTATTAAATTAATAATATAAAAATTCATCATTTAAATTTGAGTATTTTTGTGTACTGTTTTAAGTCTGCAATTACTTTTTTTTTTGTTTATTTTTGATATAAATAACCAAACCCTTTGCAAGCAAAGTTTAATGTAATTATGTCATTTCGAAATGGAGATACAAAGTAATATATTTTTTTTTGTCTAATTACATAACAAACGACATAGTAAACTTGTTAAGGACAAGATTTTTTTTTCTTTTTAATAATTTAATATCTAAAGAATTATATTTGTGTTGTAGAGAGTTCCTATTCGTTTCGTTTCACTATTTGACTTGATAGATCTGAGTATGGTTAACTTTGTAATATTTTTTGTAGCGAACACATACTCTGAGAACAAATCGAGACGACTCGTCTTCGGTTTTATTTACCCCGATCGAAGAGAATTATTGTATGACTTCTGTCAGTGACACATTATTAAGAACGCATAATGCTTTTGGGATTCTGTGAATGTAGCGAACGCCGAAATCATATATTTCTACACCGAAAAAAATTATTTAAAAAAATATGAAAATGAGTGTGCGGGTTTTTTAGAAAAAAAAAAAAACACCCCAGTATTATCTGAATTAGCAACAAGTTGACGAAGGATGTTTCTTTGTAAATCCAGCCAAAGTAGGTGAACGCGTTAATGTACGTAGCGCTAAATATATAAGTCGTATATTTACTACTAGCGATTAGTTTTTGGTCACTTCTTATTGTAATTTTAATATTAGTAGTGTTAGGAATTTTTATCAGTATATACATAAATACGGTCAAATCCTGAGGAGTGTGTCGCGAATGATCTTCGACACTCCGTGTACAAATTATTTTCAGATGCCATAGAGAATTATTTTATATATTATGTTGATTTTGTTATTTTTTATTTAGAACTTAGACATTTAGTAGGCAATCGATTAGATTCTAGACACTTGACCAGCTTCTACGATTTATTATGCTTTCACTTAAAAAAAAACTTTATTTTTCTTATTAACATTTATCTATACTCGTCTCATTAGTCTACCCTGATTACTCTCACTTCAAGTGCCTATTTTATTATAAATAAATACTTTCTATTTCACTTCGCATATTTTAACTTAAACTGCCTTCTATATGAAATGTGTTGTGAAGTGTGTATAATAATTTATTTACCCGGTTATAACTATTTGACAAGCGCCTCCTGTAGAGGAAATTATTATAATGTATTCCCCGATTATGTTACCAAAGTAATAGAGAGAAAATAAACATATGTGTTGATAGTTCATGTTATTTCTGAACAAATTAATATGGTTTTATTTAATAAAGTAGTATTAGCATAATTGTGAAACCCAGATAACAACACTTTATATTAAAATTTCAATACACGTTTGCTTGGATGTTTAGAGTGTGTATTGCTGATTGAAACATTTTTTTATAGTGAAATGCAAAAAAAAAAAAGAATTTTCTATAAATACACTTTTTACGGTTGTACAATCGAGGTGAGTCACGTATCCACCACTTTAATTAAGTCTGTGTGTTCCCAATATGTATAGATGATATCGTGCAATATATAATTAATAATTACTGTCATTCACTGTGTCCTTTGTACATGAATAATATGTGTTTAAAAATTATGTCGTGTGTAAAATTTATTTGTGTAGAAATTAATGGAATTAAAATCATAATATTATAAGATATATTTCTCTCTTTGTCACTGGTGTTTGATAAAATGTATATTCCATTGGTAATTTAGTAAATAACATCTCCCCTAGATAATACAATCTGTGTTCCGGTAATGAAATTAACTTGGGGCCCAGTTAAGTATTACGTAAGCACTGATGGGGGGTGGGGGTCCTTGATTTACTTATTTTTGATGACATGGGGGGTCCGGGTAGTGATTACGTCAGCAATATTTCTTTATTAAACGGGAATAGACTTAGATAAATGTTTACGTAAGCAATGGGGGGGTAGGGGGGGTAGAGCATTGCTTATTTTTGCTTACCAGGGGGAGGGAGCGATCCAAAATTACAAAAATTCGTCTTACGTAATACTCGAACGGCCCCTTATAGGAAGGGTGTCGGTTTAAAATATTAGCACAAGTGTAAAATGGATGTTCTGATGAAATTTTGATTCTTCTGTTGTCTTCCATGGGACGCACAGAGATTATCTGTTCATTCGGTCACGTAGAAATCATTGTTTTACGAATATTAAACTCAATTCGAGACCTTAATAATAAAATATTAATCCACAGGCATATTGGTGTAACAATGAAATTTGTAACACTTGAGAGTAGCGTAATTTTTATAAACTATACTAGTCATTGGTGTGTTATGTAGATTTTTAACCGGACAGCACACTGAATTGGTATTATGTTTATTAACTCGATTCTCACATAGTACTGGGTCGTCAAACCTGTGTTTATAAATTAAAGCATATCAGTCCAGACGGCTGTCTCCAAAGTATTTTATGTATAAACCTTATCATAATGCACCATACATGTACATCCGGTAGCCAGTTGTAAACTAGTACCGCTTACCCACGTCATGAGCTTACCCTGTACATTTATGAAAATTATTATGTATCGTAAAATGTTAGAAAACTGAATTATATTTGTTTGTAGATCTAACCTGAACTGTTTATTTCTGCCATACCTAACTTGATGACAATTCCACCTACTAATTATTTAATACAAAATTAATAACTATGATGATATTCAATCCTAAATAATTTCTACAGTAAAACCCAAAAGGACATTCAGGTTGTTAATATGTATTATTAAAAGAATTATCTTTACATTTTTAATACAAAGTCTCGCAACTTTATTTCAGCTAATCCAAGCAAAGATAGAACATATTTCATACATGTCACTTTCTTGAACAATCTGTTTCTCCGGACAATTGTAATTTTGATTCATTTGGTTATTGGAAAAATCATGTACACACGTGATTTACAAAAAAAAAAAGTAAAAGAATTCTATTATTATATTCTAGTAGTGAATTTGTTATGCATTACACTACATATATTGATAGCTTCAGCCCGCGACTTCCTCCGCGTGGAATAGTTACTGTGGGCTGACGCTAACACGCAGCGGAAGGTGTCGACAGGAAAAAAACCGGATTTTGCAACATTATTCATTTATACTCCGCTCCTATTGGTCTGAGTGTGATGATACCTTCTTCGATAAATGTGCTATATAACAGTGAAAGAATCAAATCGGACCAGTGGTTCCTGAGATTACCCCCTACAACGTCACAAACTTAAAAACTTAACCTCTTTATAATATTAGTATGGATAATACAATCTATGGTACTAATAAGAACATATTTACAAGTGTTACAGACAGCAGGAAATGGATGAGTAAGTGATTATTGATAAGTGGAAGTAACTTACAATAAAATTCTAGCATAAATACCTATGTTCAGTTACAAATTGGTTGTAGAGTAGTAAAATGTATGTAACATTCATGATGAGAAATGACCAGTCATTTATTCACTATTCAGACACTGGTCTGGAACATTATTTGGTGCTCAGTCAACACCTCAGATTTTATTTGAAAATTAGTCCTTGGTAAACACTCAACAGCCAATCAAAGACTAAAGGTAAGGGAGCTCTCATCCCCATTATAGTAGTAATGTATTTGGCATTACTTCTGTGATACATCTACTTTCAGACAATTTATAAATACAGTTCATTGCCGAAATAGGATACCCTGAGCTGTGAGAATGTGGTGGTTACCACCCAATATTGTGAGTCATCAATCATTTAAAAGAAAAAATATTCTAAACGAAAACATAACATACTAACTTCTGCCCATGACTTCGCCCTCTTGTAATGGTTACTTTGGGCAAAAGCAGAAGCTCTTAAAAGGAAATAAACGCGACTTTTAAACATTCTTCATTAGCAGTCCGCTCCTATTGATCTTAGTGTGATGATATATAGCCTTCCTTGATAAATGAGCTCTTTAACACAAAGAATTTTTCAAATTTGACCAGTAGTTCCCGAGATTACTGCTTACCTAACAAACTACTTCTTTATAATATGAGTATAAACAACTCATGTGTCATTTGAAGTTTTGAATAGTTACTTTTAGTACAAAATCAATAAAATGTAAATTTTATGTGTGGTTTTTCTGAAACGAGCAGTTTTTTAGCAGAAGATTGAATTAGTTTATTAAATCTTTGGCCTCAAGGGCTCTAGAGTGGAGACATTTTGGAGACAAATGACGGGTCATGGATTGTTATGCTCTCAATAACAGCAGACAATCACAGTTGCGAGTTACTAGTAATACGAATGAAAAACATCTCTGAGTGCAAATGGTTAATTAATGTACTCGAATTTTGTAAAGTTAATAAATAAAACAAATCAAATGTATTGTTTTGAGGTCAATTTCAGAAAAAATAATTAATGAAAATGTATATGTACTTATCCATTTAATTTTATTTTATTTCATAAAGATACTAATTAATGCAAGAGTTTTATAAGAATTAATAATAAAATTACCATATCCTTAATTAAAAGCTTATTTTAAGGTTCTGGTTCCGCAGACTATATTGGTTCAGGCTCTCTGCTGTAAACCTGCATTATTTTCTCCATTATTTCCCAGTTCTTTTCTTTTTGAAGATCTTTTGTAAATACCTGTAATATTAAATAACTATAAATTCAAACTCAAACATGAAATATACTAAACTTTATAAAAGTTGATATGGATCCTTTAAATTAATTATATTTATAAGTGTATTTAAAAATATTTGATTTATTCTAAATTAAATTATAAGGAATTAGTGTTTGGTAAATTGCAAAAAGCAAATAATGCAGTGAAAAAACAAATGTTATATGTTGCGTCTCAATATGTATAAAAAGAAATTTCAAAATAATACTAACGGAATACCAAGCGGCATCGTCGTCTAATGTAGAAGCCAAGGGAACCGATACCCCAAGCACATGAAGAGCTAAAGTTAAACACGCTATAGCCACATGAGGAGCGCGGTACTCCAGTATTGCTGGCGAATGGTGAAAATCTTGTAGAAAAGCCATTGCTGTACGAGCAATCGGTGCCGAGCGCCACTGCAAGGCTGGAAACCATTCCTGTAGTGACCGCAAATAATGCAACAAGTAGCGGTGTGGAGACGGAGTGTCTAAATTAAACCCTAATAATCTAAGAACTAGCAGCTCCGCTTGAGCTACTGCACCTCTCCACGACCAATATTCTTCGCCTAATTCTAAAGGTCCAGCTCCGCGATTTATTGAGTTATGCGCCACGTTCACCGCGTCCCTGAGTCTTACAGGTTCATCTCGTGATTTCCCAGCTGCACATAAACAAGCCGTGCAGATAACAAAACAATCGTAGTCATTTTTATCAGCTTCTTTGAAGAATTTGTGATAGAATATTGCAGCCGTAGCAACAGTAGCCGGTTGCAAACCCAGCTTTATACCACACTCAAATATGAAATTTGTTGATAAAGCGTGTCCAGGAGTACCACGATAATCAGGCAAACGTCTTTCACGTCTATTATTTTGTAATGCCATTACATCCAGTACGTCTTTCATTGTATATTGTTGATCGAACTGTACTTAGGTAAATAAAGCGCAGCTTTAGGTTATCCAAAAATGACAAAGACAAAATATGTCAAACAGTGTTGCCAGCGCCCTTGAATCTTCCATTGTACATACCACAAAGCGTTATAACCAAACTAGACGGGATATAATGTAAATATTATGATTTTAAATTATTACTTCTATGTTATACAAATTTACATAGTTGTTTTCTTATATTTTGTCTAAGTGCGTCCTATTCTGTATGTGATTAATACAGACGACAATGCATTCAACGAAAAGTTCTTATGTCTATATCAGCAGACCAAACTAAGTCCAGTGGACTTGGTTTGTTTTAATTCTAAACAACTATGTCCATTTAATAAAAGTAAATTTTATTAAATGAACTTAATATAGTATCTATACATATAACAAAAGGGACGAAATATGTACATTAAATATTTTAAAGAAAAAATACTTCGGTGAGACTTAGAATCAATGACAGAACACATTTCCATAGTTTTTAAAAATGTTATGTGTTTGTCAGTTTGTCGTATTGTCTATAATGTTTTTCAAATATATACGATGTACAAATGGGTAAATAAACTAAACTCACAAAAAGTGAACATTATGGGCGCGTTCCACAAGACGTTCACAACGCTCACAACAGCCTTTTAGCCGTTCCACTAGACGACTGCGAGCGTTGCGGTCGCGACGAAAACGTCATTAATGACGTCATAACAAACGCCCACGCGAAGCTCACGACGCCCCATGTCTGGAGATGGGTCGATGTGAGCGTTGACAAAATTGGCGGGATTTTCAATAAAGATGGCGACCGTAAAAATGTCATTATTTGATGCAGTAGAATATTTATATGAAATAACATATTGTATTTAATGGATCAATGAAATTTATTAATATATTTACATGAAATATGTTAATTAAGTTTTGATAATTTTGAATTCTATTTAAAAATCTTTGCAATCGTTAAATTCTGAGAGGAAATTAATTTATTATCACTTAGTGATAATTTAATATTTTTTATAAAACTAAAAAATATATTTTATGATTTTTAATAAATAAAGTTAAATGAGAAAATATATCATTTGTACACTTTTATAAAACATAGTTCAATAAATAATACAATTATTACCAAATATATTACTGTTGCCTCAGAAGACATTCTTATTTTATTTGATTGCAAATTAATTAAATACTGCACTAAAATTAAATATAAAAATTGAATTATACATTTATCTTTCAATATACTTAAATCAATTTACATAATAATTACTACAATTCACTGTTAAGACATAACCTCTTAAAGTTTTTGCTTTATTATTTCTAGATCGCCATTTATATTATTTACCTGAACGCTCACAACGCCCCATTATGCGTTCCACTTGGGTGTACGATTGTAACGCCCGCAAGTAAGTGGAACGGGAAAACTCGCGGTCGTGAGCGTGAGCGTTGTGAGTGTCTAGTGGAACGCAGTCTATATTCTCAGTATATAGTATCATATCTATGGTCTATATATTGTTAGAAATTTTACAAAACAGACACCTAACGTCATTTCCCGCTCCATGTCCAGTCACACGTTTCATAATAAATATCAAAATATTTCATAAGACATTATGTTAGTACATATTTTTTTATATGCTATCTAATAATAAAGATACAATGATACCTGTGTGCTATACTCTTGTAATTGGAATATCATATGAAACTTGTAAAAAACAATAAAAAAGTGATACAACATTTTTGTCATTTCCGTGACAGCACATCATCAGGCAAATTTTGTCAAGTTGCGTTTTGCCCAAGCCTCTCTCACATAGATAAGATACTATATACTGAGACTCTCTCATCTCAGTATATAGTATCTTATCTATGCTCTCTCACTTCATTAGCAACCTCCCAAGCGATTGCACGTATAATAGACTGACACGTCTCAGTAGATTTTTTTTATTGAAACTGCACGGCGAATGTTACGTATTAACATTTTTTTATTTTATTATAGCACGGCAAATTTACTGCTCTATGCCTGATGGTAAGCACAGTACAATCCAAAAACAATGGCGACCACTGAGTGACACACTATTTTTTTTGGTTTTAGTATTTTTAAATAAGAACACTTATGCACACATGTTATGGATTTATTATCAGGGAGTATACAGGACGGAAGTAGTACAACATAGATAATCTATACGCAGATAATATAAAAGTATTTTTGATTATTGACATTCCAACTGTTTTTATTACATATGTTAAATAGCTTTTATTGAATATTAACAAAAATCACTTTTCTACAGTTTAGTCCTTTTGGGCATGGTTCATATTGCAATGTAACGACACAGTTGTTCTCACAGTTAACACATATATTTAGGCCGAGTTGCACCGAAATGTCGGTTATTGTTACCGTTAAAATTAACTATAACAATGACAAGAGCCACTAACATTAACATTTACCAAAACCAGTTGCACCATCAAACGCTTTGTAATTGTTAAAGTTATTCGAGTTACTGCGTAAACAATGTAATTAGTCCCAAAAATCAAACAGGGTAACATTTTTTACTTGGCAAGACTTTGTTATATCTGTAACCAGATGTTCATTGCGACCAAAAATCAATGCGTCGTAATTACTTTCCTTTGTTATTTACTTTGCATCTGTTT